>BGPR01003778.1:96873-127801 GCA_013235015.1 Araneus ventricosus | reverse complement strand
CCGAATATTCATGCTATTTTTACCAAAATGCATGTAAATATTAAGCACATCAAACATAACCATTGATGCCAATTTCAACTCATTAGCAGCTTTCTGTGAAACGGGACGAGTCGAAATCCCTTTTCATCTTCATCATTTTCTGGTCGCCCCCTAAATGCCCTCGTGACGAGATTTGCACTTTAAAATGTGAGTTCCGACTACTGTATGTCCCACGACTCTCCACAACTAATTTCGAAACATTGTATTCATATTAACTAAAAAATTTTCCCATCTTAAGAATTGTGCTTAACTTTTCTAAGTGAGTGTATATATAGTTATATACTCTATAAAAAATCGATGCTGTTACAATTGTTAAAAGACATTGGCTTTCGTTTTTTCCATACAAACAATAAAACAAAGCATAAACCTGTTTGTAGACAAATCCTAGAGATTTTTCTACCTGGACAAGTAGCGATAAGCAAAAATTCTGAACTATAATAAGTTATTGAATAACAAAATATCATTAGTGAAGAAGATGATACGAGTGAAAATGATATTAGTTAAGAAGAAAATTTTCCAATATAATGCGATGAAGAAATTTGTTGATCTTATATTTAAATTTAATGAATGCAATTAATATTTACAATTTTTTTATGTTCATAAACTGTTATAAAAGAGTTAAAATATATATGTGAAAAATTAAGACGTCCTAAACAAAAAATCGAAAGAAAATAATTTTGTCCAATTTTTTCATGCAAATATCTCACTGTGCATTGCGAGTACAGCATTGATCATATTGTCAAGTTGATTTTTCTTAGATTTTTATATGTATTTACCAGCCAGAGTATAAAACTCCAGGCTTTTAATAAAAGGTTTTGTCCCTACTTAATACGGAATTGTGGTCCTGACTAAAAATTTATGTTTCAAATATTTGAATTAAAATAGTGGTAAAACTATTCTAAACATGTTTACCTATGAAATTGTATATTATATTAGTAGACTAGAATTTATAAATAGTTATATTTTTTATAGATTTTTTCTATATCAGAGTTTCAATTCTTGTTCAATCTTTGGAATTTATTTCTTTTGGTTTTCAAATATATATGATGATTAGTTAAAAAAAGCTTTCAGTTGTGGGCTGTTAGGCTTAATTTTTATCTTTGCTCGGTGATGTGTCTATCATCGTCAAACATTACCATAAGATTTGTAGTTCTATATATATGATAAATTTTTTAATTTAGTTTTCATAGTTTTATGGATATCGGTCATAGAAGGCTAATTTAATGAGGTTAGACTAAAGTTGGCAGTAAATAAATCAAAACAAAAATATTTTAATAATCATAATCTTTATCAAAAAGTTATTTCTTGTATTGATTGTAGTATTACTTCTGAATGTGATTCATGCTTTAATTCTTAGAATAAGTCTAATGTACTGTCTTGCGTTATTTATAGTGTTGTAAATTAAGAAATCCAAATGTTAATATAACTTTATTACTAATGTTTTGGATGTAGGTAACTGTCAATGTGTTACACTCAATGATTATTATAAAAAAATCTATAAATAATTATAGTAAGACTAATTATTCAAATAAAACAATTAGGGACTAGAATTTCCCAGAATTCTAGTTATAATAAAAAATACAAGTTATAGTACTTTTCTCTTCCCTAATAAGATATAAGCAAACAATAAGAAATTCCATAGACAGTTTGAAAATGGTAATTATAATCCATTCATAATTAAAACTGACGATTTTCAAATTAATACTATGACTTGAAATGACAGGAATCCACCAATAAAAGATGTAAAACCTGTACAATCGTTTATGCAGACCAGATAGATCATATATCTAATTAGTTATTATGTAAGGGTTACTAATGGTCAGTGCGTCTAATAGAGTGTTATCAGAGCTGCCAAGGGCAGGTGCCTGTGGCGCGAAAATCGGGCTGGCGCCACTCCGGATTTTGAATCATCCCGAAAATCTTAAAATTTTATAGATTTTAATTAATTTATTTTATTTAGTGAGAGAAGTTTTCCTAAGCTGAAACTTATAAAAATGTATCTGCAATCCACTATTTCTCAGGAGCGACCAGCTAGTTTAGCAATTATGTCATTTGAATGGTTCCTCTTTTAAAACATTGAAATTAAGTAGAAAACGAAAGATTTCGCATATAAAAATGCAAGAAGAGAATTTTTAAACAGATATTACAATACTGTATTAAAATAAAGTCAAATGTTCTTAAAATAAATTTGTTGAATATAGTATTTTTGTTTCAATAAAATAACCATATAACCTAAAATATATCTGCTGTTTAGAAATTATCACCAAATTATTAATTCATATTTGCGGGTAAAACATAGACATTCCTAAGTAATGCTTTATTTGGCATTTAGAATACATTCGTAATAGAATTTTAAAAAAATAAAACGCTCGCTGTGAGGGTGAGGAACGACATGCTATTGCCTTGCCCGATAGGGAATGTTACTTCGGGCCTGTCCAGAGTAGAGGAACGCTTGGACCTCGGAGGAATTTTTTTCGGGAGGAATGAGGAACAAATTGTAGCGGATGACAGGGAGGGTGAGCAGAGAACTATATGTATCATTATTGATAAGGTAATTTGATTTTAATTTAAATTTTTATATTAATATTTGTATATATTGAAAATATAACACATGTTTTGAAAATGAGTGAAGTGTATTGTGAGCAAACATGAATATTTGTATCAAATTTTGGACCTGATCGGTCGAAAGGAAGGCGTTCAAAATTCGAACTCGATTTTGTCTCACACTTACTCAGTAGAGCACTTCCTTTATGTTTCTCCTTGTAAGGCTGAACATTCACGACCGTTCTACCCCCAACCAGTCACTAGTATGAAAAACCTCTCAGAATTAGAGAGGATTATCCATCACTCTATTTGGACTGCCGGGGTGAGGGGGCAGGCTTGGATTGTGTGCTTATCAGTGGAATTTGTGGAAGGCGGGGGTAGGGAACTAGAGTGACTGGTAGTCGAAGGATTTGCGTTGCGTGGGACGGTCATGAATGAGGGAGGCGGCAATACCGCGAGGAGGAATGTTCTCCTCACCCCAACATTGTAATGTAATGACATAACAAGACACATTTTGCTCTTCGTGATATAATGAAGAAAAAACATTCACACAAGACAGATAAGAGATGGAGCAATTAGACATTCAAAGGCAAATATTTTCCATATGAAAACTTCAAACTTCAAATATTAAAATATAAAAGAGCCAAGGGACTGATTATGAAACCGTAAGATGGAATTGCGGAACGGCACTGATCACGTAAAATGCATTTGGACACATCGCGGCTCGTCATTTGCATCCGACTATAAACGTGAAACTTCATGTATCTCTAAAGAAAACACACCCATCAGTTTGATATCCGGAGATTAAACGGGGATTTCAATGTTCTTTGAACAAAACATCAGTTAACCAGTATTCCATTATTATAAGCCCTCACGTTGCAATAGTAATTGAAAGGTCCTCCATCCTACCGGAAGAACATTCTTCATTATCTCGCACCTCATGAATGCGTGTCATAACGCATTCCTCTTGTCAGTTCAGTCAATTAGCTATATTAATGCCCTGTTTTGAAACAACACTGGGATCTTTGGGGACCTACATCGAATTTTGAGCATCTAAGCTGGCATGCCATCTCCAAACTTCTACTCCACACTATTGGGGAACGTTTGATCCATTACGTCTAATTTCGCATGAACCAGGGCCACGTAGACGACGGATCTTCAAAGAAATTAGGTTCCGAGCAGGGAACTCTCCTGCTGCAAAGCCGAGACTTTACTATTAGGCCAGACATGGAGAACCTTTTCAATTCATTTATCTCCATCATCTAATCAATTTGAAGCCAATTCTTTGAATCACTTTCCATCAAAAACTTTGGAAATTAATTTTCAAAAGAACACTCTTCCGTGAGATCCTTTCTCTTTAAGTTCTGGCATGTGAAATATAGTGGATTTTTGTAAAAATACAAAAAAACACCAATATTTGATGGAATAAATAGAGTCTTTGAATAATCCGAAAAGTCTAAAGCTTTCTAACACGCTTCACCTTAAAAATTAAAATTATTCTCATGAAAATAATTCTTGTTCGCATGGTGCAATTCCATAATTAAAGGTGCCTATTAAATCTTAATCCGAACGGATAGGGGTATAAAATTATGACTCATGGTAGTGAGAAGTCTTTGCACCAAGATGAGGAGTATGCTGCCTACTCTTTCTTTCATGTTTTAAGTGAAGGTGTTTCTTACAAATTTACCTCTAGAAAAGTTAAAAGCATTTTTATGTAGTAAATTCTTGTTTCCTGCTTTTTGGAAGCCTGTGAGACATACAAGACTCATATTATCTAACCTAGCAACGGCAATGGAGCTTTACTTATGAAGTACCATAACAAAGCAAAGAATCGAAGCACCTTCACATCTAATTCAGATATGTCTTTTTAACTAGAATAATAATTTGCAAATTTGGACGTTTACGGAATTTAAAATTATTTGAAGAGCAATATGCGCTCAGTAATAAAGTTTAAAAACTATTGGAATTGAAAAAAAATGTTGACAAAATTTAAGGAGTTACGTGGTATGATGTGAAATTTTGAAAGGAGGTTATTTTACCGTGACCATGTACGATATTCTTTTGGAATTATTTATCGTGTCAAATTCCTTGTATTTCTAATCGTACTTCAAGAACAAAATGTGTTTGTATAAATTAATGTATTACTCTTATAAAGCATAGAATTTTAGAGGCTCTTAGTGATATTATATAATCTACATTTACTCACCTTTTACAAATTATTTCTCTTAAAAAATAAAAGGTAAACAATTAGAAGCAAAGTTACAGATACAACTCTGCTTTACATATGCAGCTATCTAACAGAGGAGCTCAATAGGACTTGTCTAATAACAGGCATGCAAATGAAGAGATGTTTTGTAAAGAAGTCGACGCCGTTCGAACAGAACCTGTGGCAAAAAATCAAAATTGTAGCAATTTTAATCACTCATTAGAAAAAAAGTATCTTCACACGAAAAAATTTCCCAAGGAACTAACTAACATAAAAAATTACTTTATGTTAATAAGTATTCTGTGAATAGAAGACCTCGCACCCCAAAATAAATGAGAGCAAACAAACAAAATCACTAAGATATATATTCTTCATCGTTTTCTATTACAATAAGAAACATTTATGCCAATTTTGAAGGAAAACGAACAGTGAGTTTCGTAGTAATCGCATAAAAAATAAATTTTCAGGCAGATAAAATGCTGAATGGTTCAGTTAAACCGTAGACCTCGCTTCGCCCCGTCAATTATTGAGAGGTTAAAAAATATTCAACATCTATAATTTGAGGATTTAAAAAATCTAAATTTGGACCATCCTTAATTGAATACTAATTGAATTTAAAAATATTTGTTGAAAATTATGTGGCCAAGTGAAATCTTTCAGGTTAAGCATCCTGTTAGGTAATCCGGTTAAAACCATTTAAAGAGTGCAGGCATTTCGACGCATATATAATTGCTGATAGCAGTTTACATTGCAGTATTTTAAAGATTTAGATTTTTTTCGAAAACTAATTATTTACACGATTTATTTCCCGAATTATTTAACACTATTCTAAAAATTGCATTCAAACGTTTTCTTTTATCATTATTAACAAAATTAGATTCAAATCTCTGCTTTTATCCACATCAACAATATTACAATTAAATGTCTTGCCTTTACTAAAATGATTCGAATGTTCTAATCCGCCAAACTCGCAAAAGCATTACAATCGTTAAAATGGCACCATCTTGAAACAGAATGAAAAAAAATTCTTAGAATTCCATCATTTCTATGACCTCAAGGAACATTAATTTAAAATTCGAGAAAAAAGAACAACGCGATTGGACGCGACAACGTTGAAATGAAATTTGCATACACACGAAATGCTGAAAGAGGCTTTATTAAATATAAATGAATTTTTTGGATACATCACCTAGTATAAAATATTACCTCATACTTATCGTAATTCTAATTATTTCAGTAAGAACTAAAGAAAAAACCGTCATGGTATTTTGATAAACTTGTCAAAAAAATAGCAAAAACACATTTTACAAATGAATTTTTTTCATGCTTTCCATTACGTAAAAAACAGGATTTAATATAAATTTCAAGATATATAATAAATTATCTGCATTTCATTTTACATAAGCAAGAAGCGGTTTGTATTCATTGGAGTAAAAGTAGAACAACAAGTAACTTAAATCTAATTTCACAACTTTATTCAACGCAACAATTCCCCATTAACGAAACACTCTGTCAGCAATTAAAATCGTATCGTAATTAGAGCGTATTTTTGTTACCAACAAAATATTAATTACTTGTCGCGAATTCCTCTTCCAAGATCCATATCAATTACACGAAACATAGTTTGAAGCATATAGATTTCGGCGATTTGCAATAGTGAAGTTTAACGGGATGTAAAAACAAGACGCGAAATAATACAAAATTCTTTTTTCATATAGGACGCAGCGAAAGTGTAGGTTTGTTCATATGTTTTAAACTATCTTTGTGGTTACCAGCCCGAATACAATTTCCAGCTTTATATAAGATGAAACGATCCGTTACTATGTCCTTTAAATAATGGTTTCAAATCAAAATTGTATATAGAAAATATATCTATTAAAAAAGTGGTAAAAGTATAATATATCTTCGAGCACATTTAATGTATATAAAGGTGGCTATTTGAAACCTAGTGCGCGCTTTCATGAATTCTCCATTTAGATATGAGTGTCGAGAGTCATGTATCGCTATTCAAAAGCATAACTTCAATAAACTTCATTCACGTATTCACTTTATATGTTCCTCTGAACATTGCATGTTAGTCAGAAGAGTTCAATCCGGAGGGTAGAAGCAACGCCATCTAGCGACACGGTTGCAAATTAAATATTACATGAGTCGATTAGAATATATATTTCGAAATATATATTTTAGATTTTTCTATTCCCAATAACTCTTAATCAAACTTTTGTATTTAGCTCTTATTGGTTTTCAGGCTATATATTATGAGAAGTTAAAATATTTTTCAGTATCTGTCAGTTAAGCTGACTTTCTATCTTTGCTCAGTGGTATAATATGGTGGTACGTCTTTACCATATGATTTGTAGTTATATTTACATTTTTAATTTTTCAGAATTCTGTTTATAGTAAAAATAGAAGTTATAGTACTTTTCTACCTCCTAATAGTGCAAATAATAAGAAATTCAATAGCTTAAAAATGTAATTATAATCCTTTCACAATAAAATTGACGGTTTTTAAATTAATACTATTGGTAACTTGAAATGTCAGTTAAGCACAAAAAAGAAGTAAAACCTATACAATGGTAAATGCAGACCAAATATCTCATTACATATTCTTAGGAGAATCTAATGTATACAGAGGGTCGTCATAAAATAACGTTAGTTGTTTAGAGATAGAAAATCTGTTGAACCAAATAAATAAAACCAAGGTCGATCTCCATACTATTCTGCCCACAAATTTCAAATTTGGTGAAAAAAATCCAATTTTTACTAACCGCTGTAATATGGTGCTGTACACGCAGTTCGCCAAATCAATTAACCTAAAGAATACACAATTTTTAATTTCTGCTACAAATTTCAATTTGTCATCGTTGATACTTGTGATTCAATGAGTTAACGTTGCTTATATTCGGAAAAGGTAATTTGCATGAGGAATTGCATTTTGAAAGAAGCTCATAGTGAGTTCTTTAACTATTTTAATAATTATGGCAAAATGCGTGGAGTTAAAGACAAAGATGAAATAAGAAATGGTATTGAATGCCTTCATTTATGCCCCGATCACGATTATTATCATTTCGCTTGTCTTCCAAAACTATATTGACCTTAACAATTACTATCATATCAGTAAAATAGTCTTTCTCAAGATAATCAATGATAAAAGAAATTACTTGAGATCTAGAACTAGTGAAGAACGATTGATTTTCCTAGCCATTTTGTCTTTCGAATAAGTATTAACTAAATCGTAATGATATTATTAAGGGGTTGGTAAATTACATGTGTGAAAATGAAACAAAAATGACAAATAAAATTATTATAGCATAGCGTAAACCAAATTGTATTTATGAAGCAATACATTTTATTTGATATATTAATGGTTTTTGTGCGATTGAATTATTAACTTAAAAAAATAATTACTTATCATTTGAACGTATTCAGTTAGTTTTTCTACATTTACTGCTACATTCTACATTGTATAATACATTTGGATCATTCCAGGACTATTTGAGAAGGTGGACTGATATACTCTAAAGCTTCTGTTGTACTACTGTTATTAATGTTATGCAACCTGTCTTTGAATGTTTGTCTGCAAATCGTGTGGCGGCAAGTTCTAACCCAGTTTGACCCTTATATAGCTAGATATTCTGAATAATTTGGAAACCTGCTTACAACGTATAATGCATAGTTGCTGTTTCTATTTAATCTGCATATCGCGCCAGCATTAATATTTGGCGACTGGACAAAAAATTATCTACATTTTACAGTAAAAAAACCTAGATCCATATAAAAAAATTCTGTATAGCAGAATCTTTCTCCAAAAGAGTGTATTTTGTCCTGCAAAAGTCATGATATCCACTAGCTCTGGAAATTTTATATAATCCTTAGAACTTAAGAATAGCAGTGGAGACGTTCTCGTGAGGGGGTGCATGTTAGCATTTTGACTAGATAATTTGATGTCTATTGGTGGTCTAGTGGATCATCTTCTTTATTTAAATACTTTTGAAAGATCGTTTTAAATTATTAGCCCAAAAATTAGGTATCGAAAACAAATTCTTTTTTATGTAGTTAACGATCTAAAGCACAGGACTCGCAACGTTCACCTCTGATGTCTCTGTAACTGTCTGGAGATTCTAAAAACACCAACCCCATCACCGGATTTAAACATGATTGAGCAGATTTGGAGAGGACTGAAGTTTACTGTTGAAAAACACGACATCAAAACTAAACCTTAACTAAAAACTGTGTTGGCCGAGAAGGTAGGAACATTTATTCAGAAATTATGAAAAAAAAATGAGCACTGAAAATGTAAAATTCGGAAAATATTATGGATGTTAAATGACATCCAACTAAGCTTTAAAATAATAATATATTTACTCATATGGTAGTGATTTTATTGAAGTGTCCGATGAATTTTGAGGCAACGTTTTGACTGTTGATTTTCTAAAAAATAAATTTTATTTTATATTCAAAATACTTCATGTAGTTATGTCAAGAATTGAATATAGATATTACTAAAAAATACCGTTGTGAAATATCAAGTTTTATTAGTATATAAAATACCCTTTAGAGAAATTTGAAAACTTTCCGATTACTTTTGGGAGCTCTTGTCCTCCTGTTTGAATATTTGAATGTGAATCTTTGCTTCAAATTAATTTATTTTGTGTTCCGATGTTATGTGACCTACATACCCATCCATCTCACTTATCGTCAAACACTCAAAATCTGATTTGAGCGTCTAGCTTCCATTTTTTAAGATCCCCTTTGGGAGGATAATTTTTAAAACATAGGAAACTATCCCTACCCCTCTTTCTTTTAAACCTCAATGCAAATGACTAATTTGGAAAGTTTTGCATGATTGAGAAATTTAGTTTATATTTTGTGTTCATTTGCTTTACGATTAATATTGTTCAGGCCTCATTTTTTATTTCTCCTGTAAAAAGCGATGCAATACTTTAACACTATCTCGATACTCAGATGAATCTCAAGCTTCAAACCACCGTAAAAAACAATTTTTAGAAAGAGTCGTTCTGACTGCAAACGTGATAACTTTGTTTTTCGTTTCTATGATTGACAATTTTTATTCTACATTATTAGTTACAACTATTAAGTTATAGAAAGACCCTCCAGATAGGGCATTTAGTTATAATATTGCAGCCAAAACTTTACGTTGAGAGATATACATTATGACTGTTCTGTAAAACTATATAATCTCGAATCTAATATCCTAATAATCGCCAAAGGGTTCCGCCGTGTACGTGGCCTATTACACACTAAAGCTATCGTGGGTCGTAGTGTGGTGAGAAAGTATGGAGAGGGATTGACTGCAAAGGTGTTGTCCTCGTCATCTGACAGCGGTTCAAAATTAATGTACATCCCAAAATAACTCTCGTGTTGCTTCAAAACATGACGGTAATATAACCGAACCAATCTAAACCTACATTCCATAGAAATTTACAATTCCTTGCTTATATTTGTTATGGCCGAAGTGAACTAGTAATGTGATCTTGACATATCGAAGGGGGACACTCGGGAAGTTTATGTTACTAAACTAAACTAAATAAGAATATTTGTTTATGCAGGAAAAAACATTTCGAATAAAATTATGAAGACATAATAACTGGGAAGTTTTAATGTTTAAAGGATATTATGGAAGTATTCTCCCTGGTAAAAAATTAAATTTCTATTACTACAGAAAATTTATCAGGAAATAATAAAGAGCAGAGCTGCTACGACGAAAATGATTAAACTAAATTCCGGCACTATATCGTTTTTGTTCAGATCAAGAACTTTAAATACATTGGGTTGCCAATTTAATATGGACACCTTAAAATTTTCTTTTTTTCCAAATATCTCCGGAAAATCTGCATGGATTTTCTTAGAATTTCGAACATGTAAATAATATGCTTGAACTCACATTGTACAGTGAATATTCAGTCACGAGAGCATTTAGGGGACCGTCTTCGAATTGATTAAGACGAAAATTATTTTGGCCCACCCCGCTTCACAGAAAGCTGATAATGAGTTCAAACTTTCAACATTGGTTACATTTCACGTGCATAATTTGTAAATGAATTTTTGTAAAATTTGAATTAATACTCGGGAAGATATAAAGGTTTTCTTAAAAAGTCCCAAATTTTCCCTCATGTTTTTTGCTCATAACATGCAGAGTTTTTCCTTAAATTGTAATTGTGGTAGATAAGGAAACATAGTTAAGAATCAGTTATCACTAAAACGTTTCTGATGATTTCTCACGGTATACTGACTGGATGAATATCAGTTTGTTCGGAAGTTGGTGATAAATGGTTCAGAAAAGTGTCATTCCTATTTTCAATCAGCATTTAGCAAAGAATGAAGAACGGAAAATATCCCTCCATTTTTTGCGTAGCGTAAGGGCACTCCAGCAATCAATTTAAAAGACATAGGTTTGCTATTTTTACATTGTTTTTAGTACTGAATATTTGCAAAATTTTTAGATGAAAAAGCGATAGTGTTTATTTTAAATTTTATGTCGAAAAACCCAAATGCAGTTGTTGCCCCCAAAAAATACTGAGAGAGACTGAAAAGACAGCATAAAGTTTTGTAATTGGTGGTAAAAATTATCTGTCCGTATTGACGTTGAAATCAAGATAAATGAAAGCGATTTCTTTAATAATTAACGAGAACAAATGCATAACGAGGAGAAATTCAATTCCTGCCGTAATGTGAAACGTCTTCTTTTTTCGCTGAATGACGCTATTGTCACTAATTAATTTTACTGTTAACAAACACATTAAAATTTGCTTTGACTAGCAAATCATTAAACTATCAGTACTCAGCCTAAAATAATTATTTAAATATTTAAATATGGTAGTCATTTTTTGTTTGAATCCTCATGTTTAGCACATGTACAAACATTTTAGTACTAAAAAATTATAATTTTAAGCGCTTTTGTTTCAATAAAACACAGAAAAGATAATTTATAACATTTCAGATACACTAAAGCCTTTAAAATTTTTCAGAGATAATGTATCGTTTTTTATGCACATAAATAGTGTCTACGAAGATAATAAGAAATTGCAATGTTACATGTCATAGGTAAACTAATAAAGTTATAGTTTTTGTTCATTCTTGAATCAGCAATTCTTTCCCCTGCAATAGCGTGTCCCCTAAGTTCATGCAATTATTTTTAACTTAGTCATAAGGTGCTATATAAAACGTTATTAAACTTTATTAATGGTAAATTTTTATTAATATATTTTAAAAGATGTATGAAATTATGTGATGAATTATATTATGAATATTATTAAATATATTTGCCACCAAGGTTTTTGTATGATTTTATCTGTGTTAGCAAAAGGTTTTTATAATTTTTATATACTGTCTGTGGGTAAAAAAGTAATGTATATAATTTTTTTTATTTTTATTTTTATTTTTATGTATGTGTTTTTTTCGATTGATTAAGATATTTGCACACATTTTATATTATTTTTCAAATACGAGATAAAAGGAATGCACCTTTTATTTACATTTTTCTAATATATCAAAAGTCTCTTACAAAAAACTTTGATTTTCTAATTTCATCCACATTTAAGGAATTAAAGTTAGAATGCACCAACTTTTCTGTGAAAATTTAGCGAAATATTTTTAAGAAATTTGTAACGTGTAAATCGTATCAACTCAAAAATGCTTTATATGTTATTTATTTAAGTTTATTTGCACTTTTAATCTTTTCACTCCCCGGCATAAAATTTACGAAATTTCAAAAGAAAAATGTGGGGCGCAGTTTCAATATTTGCCCTGTTCGCCATTTTATGTAGGTACGCCACTGCCCCTAGAGGGCTTAATCCGGCCCTGACTTTGAGTGCATGTTTCTGTACAATACCTTTCTCTATGAAATTTATAGACGACTTTGCCCCTAGTTTTGCTTTTTGCTGATTGATGGCAATTTACAGTAATACGAATTTCTTTTTCCTCTCCTAGTAAATTTTACTTGAGATTTAAAAAAGCTTTACCCTTTGTTAAAGAGACAATTAGAAGCATATTTCAATTGCAACGCAAGCAAAAATAATTATAAATGAGTCTTTCCAAAATAAAACGATTAAAATTTAACCATGCCTCATTTGAATAAAATTTTTAACCATTCCTATTCATATCTTCCAGTCGATAGATGGGAACACGAGGGAAGTTAACTTTTTTCATTTGAGAGATTTTGATAACAAATAAGTTTTGTACATTCTAGTGAACGGAGGTTGTAAAGAACTATATAACTGTAGCGGATGGAGTCCGCTAGTTTATATTTCAGACAATAAGAGAAATTTTCATTTCTCACAGAAATGCGACATTTCGGAATGTGCGATAAAGATTACAAACCATAACACACTTACAGTTTGAAAGCGTTTTGTAAAATAACCATCAACTTTCTAATATTTCAAACTCGAAATTTTAAACTTTAGAAACAAATAGCAGGTGGCGGAGTAGTTAAGTTTTTAAGTTTTCGAATGCGAGAGTTTAATTTCTTGAACATGATAATGTTTATAGACTGTACTGTCTGCAAATTGTGCGATGCATGTCGTAAAAATTTTTTACAGCGTAGACCACTGCACATAGAGCCACCAAATTTGGCCCCGCAGTTACTTCTTAAATGTAGGTGCTCACTAAGAAATGGTTTTTCAAAATTTTAATTAGATTTTTCCGAAATAACTTCGTAGCATAATATTGCACAAAAAAACAATTTTCACATCACTTTAAAATTCAAAAAATTAGCTTTTAAGTGATATCGGTTTTTTCTCCACATAATCTTTTGTCAAATTTCAGTAAATTAAAAAAAATATTGTAATTGTATTTTTCAACAAAACTTTTCATTGTTTTATTAATATTACAGCTTTCCTTGAGTGCCAGCACAACATGCGCTTCTACTTAAACACATGCTCGTTGAGAAGATACAAAATGCATTTTTTTGTGTGTGTGCGCGTTATCTCTTCTATATAATAAGGATTAAATTTTTAAAAAATAATCAAAGACGAATAGAATCTAAAACATAATGAAGACAGATGAACCAAATCTAAAACATAATCATGCTACCATGTTTTGGATTAAAATGTTCGAATCTCCTTTGTTAAGATTATCCTCTTGGGCCAAACATTCCGTGCCGTTGTTCCTTTGAGAGGGATGACCGGTATGAAGGAGTGGCTGATTACAGAAGTTTTATCGTACTTCAAATTGCATCATGCTTTAAACAAAATAAGGACTTAAGGTATGGGCCGAACGTTTTAAGTCAAAAAGAAGTCAACCTTTGGTGCTAAAAATTTGATTATGGACGAAAGGATCTGAAGGATGATCCGGAGAAGAAAAGAGGCAGACCAACTGCTCAAAAGTCGAATGTTTGATTAAAAATATTGTAGCATTAAAGTTCTTGAAATTTCTGAAGTGGCTGGAATTCCTAAAAATTCTATTCATGAAAGCATTTGCACCCTTAACTTCCGCAGTTTCGCGTCGCTGCAAAACACCGTTCTAGAGTACTTCAAGCAACTTGACAAACAGCAGTAGCATAAAGGGATGCTCAAACTAGTGTCACGTTGGGAAAAATTTCTCAAAGTTTACGTAGATTATGTCGAGAAATAAACAAAAGTATGTAGTTTCTGTGAAATATATTAAATATTTTCTTGAATTATGACTGTCAGTGTAATTTGCCTTCTACTTTTATTATCGGAAGCCCTCGTATAATCAATGCCCAATATTATTGCTAATTTTTATTTCACTACGCAAACACTTTTAACGGCAGCATTCATTAGTAACAATCGCTGACAATTCATAAAATATTTTTCTCCATAAAAACACACAGATGTAGATACTTAACCGAACATAAAGAATTGATTATTACAGACATGCGACGTAATTCAAGGTCCTACGCAAAATCAACAAACTCAGCATTACAGATAGAATAATTATTTTGAAAATTAAACTCATCTTCAGAAAGGAAGTCTGAAATTTGTGATAATAATTGCTCAAAATATCCAGATTTGACTCAGAACTGTTATCAAGTGTAATGATCCAATTACAGGTTGCCATTTTCCCTGCTATTTTTCTGAAGATTGAAAGAGATAAACGCAATTAGCTTTAGATTGTTGATGGATTTAAATACAACATGCAAAACTATAAAAAAATTAGTCATTAGGTTCACACAATAAAAAAAGTTGGGGGGGGGGGCGGCGCTGCAGTTTCGTAGTGCCTACGAGGGAGCCGTACTTATTTGCAATTCATGTTCATTGTGTTATACTAGTGATTCAAGACCTATTTTTTCCCGTACCCTTTGATTAGCCTTTTTTCATTTTTAGTAGCCCCCACCCTCCTACTGTCGTTTCTCTATCAATCATCCCTCCACATGAAGAAGTTTTTATTAAGAATGCTAAAGGTTCAGATAAAGCTGCAGTGTCAAACGACTAGAATTATTTTAATAATATTTCGTCGCTTAAGAAGCAGCTCCACCTATCTCATTATTTTGAAATTTCAAAGATGAAGAAAAAACTGAATTTTTCGCAACCAATAACGAATATTTCTGAATTTTTTTAGCATCAGATATAAACATGAGACCGCATCTTGAGATAGGCGAGGTTGCTTGTTAAGAGAAGGTTTGTAAGTTATTTTTGATATTACGTTTCATACCAGTTTTATAATAGTATTAATTCAATGCAATAAAACCAGCATTGAAATAGTTTCCATTAACTTATGATGAAAGCTAACTATTCTCTCTGGGTTAATCAACTATTTACGTGAGCTCAGTTTCAATGCGATCCTTGAGCTTGTTTCGAGGACCTAAGTTTTATAACATTAGATTCAGTTGAAGACAGATATTATCTCTTGTCTGGAGCTGTGTCAAGCTTCTTACGATATCCGTACTTAATAGACACGTGAGACGAGAACGTTCTTTTCACATGTCTTGTATTTGTGAAGGGTGTTACATTTTTTATTGTACTGAGTCCTTGGTACTCTTCTTTCACTGCTACCTAGAAATCAATCAGAATTTTTAAAAATCAGATTACAATCTCTTTTTCAATCAATATTTTTTTCTTTTTTAGAAACAGATAGCTTTTCGCATATTTGAAAAAACAATTCGTTGAATGGATAGAAAATCGATTTATCTGCATTCGTATTTCGTGACTAGGCATTTGGATTTAAACAAGTTTCACTTTTTTTCACGGAATTGGGCACACAAAATTGCAACTAATTTTTCATTTTAAAGTTTTATCTTTTGATTTTTTCGCCATTACCAACATTACGTTCGTGTAAAACCAACTAATACACCAAGTACCCCCAGGGGTACGCGTTCGGCAGATTGGGAACTTCTGTGTTGTATGAATGGATAACCTTGAAGCGAGAATATTATTAATCACAATAATTTTTTTGTGACTTTCAAATGCAAATCCAGATTTTCATTTACTGATGCGTTTTAAAACTTTCTTGTATTTGTCGAATAAAGTTTTCACGAGCTTCCGATCATTACTTTAAAAAATGCATGCACGTAAATTTGCAGAAATGGAAGAGAAATAATTCTATTTTTTGCCTTGCATTTCTTTCCTTTACTCTGACGAATGGGCATCTTCGTGCAACTTTATTAACATAATTGCGTCTTCTCTCAGATTAAAGAATATTCTTTTTTTAGAGGCTACATATTTAGGCAAAATGAGGGTAATTTGAGAAAGTTTCACTTTAACATTACTGTATCTAAATATGTTTCCGATTCAAATGTGTTTGGATTCCATGTCAGCAAACATACTGCGGAAACAACTAAAACAGCTTAATGACACAAATTTCGTAACACGCGAAATATGCATTGTTTCCTCGACGTGTTTCAGAAATGAAAACTAAATATTTAAAACTAAAATCTGCGCATTTAGTGAAGTTAAAAAGATCAGTAGACAGTAGACAAAAAGTGCCCCGTTATAAAAATATGGGCTTTTAAGAAATTTATCAATAGTTTTTGATTTTTTGTATTATTTATTTTAACAAGCACTTTTTAAGACTGTTTCATTTATGTATTTTCATTCTTTTAATTTTAAACTTCAATATCAGAAATGTTTTAAAGACACAAATTTAAACATTACAAAATGAAGAAAGTTCGCATTGGTGTTTCTCAAGTAAGTTTTTATATAATATTTCAATAGATCCTCATGAGAAATCATTTAAAAAAGCAAGTTTTAGATTTTCATAGAATTTTAAGTGATGCTATAAATAATCAAGTGAAATAAAAGCTGATCTGTATATATTTATAATACAGTATTTTGAATTAAAATGATGTATTCAATTTACTGGTAATTAATTCAGATAAAGCTGATTTGTATATGCAGTAAAACACCGTTTATACGTCTTTAAAGGGACTGACGCAAAACGACGTCTAAACGAAAGGCGTATAATCGAAATTTTACTAAGCAACTTAGAACATCACGAATTTAATGCTACTAATGCAAATCATTTAAAAGTGTTAATTTTTAAAGTATTATGAGATCGTATTACCATATTTCTAAAGAGTAAGGAAATCAATAACTAAATTTCAAAATTAAACATTTATCAAAAAAGTGAGAAAAATCATACCTTTATCGCATATTTGAGTACTAATTATACATATCTTATACGATTAATGTGCATGCAGGTAGGCGTTTCATTAAAAAGAATCTTTATATCAGTCGTCTGACGTGCTGATTGTCTGTGAGTATTCAATACAGCATTATGAATCAAAGTGAATTCATTGAATATTTTTTCGCTATTCTTTTGACAAAAGAAATAAGTTGGAAGTTTTACAATGGGGTCCATTGTGTCTTTAAAGGAAAGCGGAATAACTTCTTCATCGTCGCTTAAATTGGCAGTCAATTTATCTTCCATTAATTCATCATTTCCAAGTCATGATATCTTTATCACACTGCACATACTTAAAAAGAGGAAATTTGCTCATCTCAGAAAGGGGAAAAACGACGTATAACCGATGTTTTGCGTCGTATAAACGAAGCACTTTATCAATACATTGGTTTTGAAAGTAATAGGGACTGTGATAAAACGACGTATAATTGAGAAGTATAGTGATAGAGAAGTAGTTTTAATGAAAAACATGTCGATGATTTTTTTAATTTTATTTATCTTCAAAACAATGTGATTAACGCCTTAATAAATACACCTTAAAGTAGGAAAACAATAGCTTAAATAATTACATCATCGGGCAATTGAGGAAACTGGTTTCCTGTGTTAGATTATCCTTTTCTTTAAGTAAAATTAGAGCAAAAAATTTTTTCTTTTAATCTTCCAATTCACACCAGTCACAATGTATGAACTCAAGTATGAAATTTTATGCATTGTAATCAGTTCTCCTTCTTCCTTTGTTTTCTCACGTATGATACAAAATCAAGTCGCCTTAGATTTTTTTGTTCCAACATCTGATGACTTTACTGTTTCTTTTTATTTCTTTTTCTCGCTTTGGTTTGTACCGCCTCCAATTTATGAAGACTATTGGTGGTGTTAAACTGCATTTTGAGCTATTCCTGTAATTCAAGATAATAATTCCATTGATTTAAATAGTCCCATTTTTTTTGTAATTGCTTGTGGTCCAATCTAGTCAACTTTTGGACAATAAAAATTTCCCATAAGGAAAACAAAGGATACTTGACCCTAGTTTTAATTTTTCTTTTATTTCACAAAAGTTTTAATAGTTAACATGACAAAAGGATATGTTTTTAAAAATGACAAATGTGCTTATTCTAAATTGTCATTTAATCATATAATAAATATATTTTATGAAATTACCTAGGGTCAAGTACCTTAACCTAAGGGATAGTTGATCCTAAGCTAGGAATACTTGACCCTACATGCAAAAAGTACTTAAATTCTTTCGATAATTTTTATGTACACGATATTCAGATATTACGTTAAAACTAGTAATTGATTAGTCTACTCATTAAATTAATTCGCTCAAAATTAAATAAACAATTAAATTGCTGATTTGAATAAATGATACAAATGATAGTAATGGAACTATGAACCTAGGAACGTCACTAGCGCATTAATGAATTGACGGTTTGGGAAAATCAGAATAGTAAAATGTAAAGGAAGGATCAAAAAACATGTATAGAACAAGAAATTGGAAAAGCTAAATAGATTTAGTCGTTTCTTCTAAAATTATGATTGAAACGAAAGCAAAAGAAGAAAAATATATACTACGAGAAAATTCAAACCAACAAAGAGACGAGCTCAACCGAAATGGCGAAACTTTAAATAAATCTAAGTTATGACAACAGTTCGAGCAAAAGATTTTTATTAAAATAATAAATGAATAAAAATCGTTTATTTGCAGGCGAGAAAAAAAGGAATAAATTTCAGTTGTTTTTGAAATTTTTACTAAAATATTTCTAAGTATTATTTGAAATTATCACATTAAAAAGAAATTTTTATTTTTAAACAACGATTTACAAACTAATTTTAAATAATTATTCTCATATTAAACTCAATTTACAAAAACTGTAGTCATTATGCCGATAAACAAGACGAAGTGTTGCATTCCAGGCTTGATTCTTTGGATTTCTATACTGACGACAAACTCTCTTTACCGCATTAGAATGTTATTCCAAACTGCAAAATGTACTTCGGTCGGATACGACATGGAAGTTACAGTAGCTTTCTGTTTGGGTCAAGTTCCCTAACTTGACTTTTTCTAAATAATCTAAAGTTTAAACCACTTAGAATAAGATATTGCACAATATCACATATCAAATTATAGCTGGAAGTACGCTTAAAACTCAAAAATATTATAATTCATCATATCTTCAATACTAAATTCCCAATCCAAAGAGAAATGAAAAACGGAAGATTTAGTTCTGTACACCCAAAACATATTTACCTACACACCATTAAAATGTTCTTTCAGATTGGAATGGAAATCCCCTCTAATAGACCATATAACCAAAGGTCAAATAGGGATGGCACACACAAATTACCAATTATCTCAGAATTGGTAAAAATCATGTAGAGTCATGTATCTCTAGAGGCCGAGTATCCCTTATTTCCTCTACGATGCTTTTAAACTATAATAATAAAATGATTATAGTAAATTGTAGTTAAAGAAATTTCCTATACGAGGGTATAATAATATACTTTCCAACTTAGTTTAAAACAGCGTAAGAGCTATTGGTATCTAGTTTGCATTAACTGCGACGAATCGAATGATAAAGATGGAACGGATCACGATATCCGACATTCTGCAGCTGATCATAATTGCCCTAGCTATAAAAAAGAAATATTTTTCTACCAGAAATCCGTTAATTACTAAAACTTTCCAAATAAGGACTTTAGAATTGCTGAATACATACAAGAACTTCTTTGGTCAATATCCAAGAATACAATTTATCAACAAGCATAGATAAATGGTCACTACAGATAACTTTTTACTACAACACCCACCTCACCACCATCATTCAACTAGCTCAACAACCGCCAATAAGACAACCTTCTTAAAAATTAATCTTAGAAAATCAGAAATAGCAACCTCAACCTTGTTAGAAGCCAGCAATTCCCACATCCCCTCTATCATTCTAGTCCAGGAACCATATATACTAGACGGAAGAATAGCGGGTATCCCAAGATCATGGAACCAGTGGCTTTCTAAAAATAACAAGGCAGGAATTATCTCCCTGCCATGTTGCAATAAACCAGTATTCCTCCAATCAACGGTTAATTCAACAGCACTCAAAATACAAACCGAACAAGGCCCACTGACAGTCATCTCCGCCTACTCCTCTCCCTACAAAAATATCATGGAAACGCTACAGGAGCTACAATTTATCCTCACAGAACTAGGTGATGAAAGGGTCTTGATCTGTGCAGACCTCAATGCACATAGCAGGATATGGGGCTATGCTAATGAAGATACAAGAGGGGCTCAAGTGGAGGACTTTCTCCTAGCCCAACAACTCTACCTTCTAAATGAAACAAACTCCCCTCCCATATTTGAGCACCGCGGCAGAAAAGGATGGCCAGACCTGTCTTTCATCAAAGGCACGGACTTCGCTAACTCCTGCACATGGAAAGTTCTTGAAGATTACACCCATGGCGATCACAAATATATCCTTATAGAAGCCCTTCTCTCACAATCGCACTACAGCTACCCGAGATTCAAGACAGCCTATGGAGGACACAGAAAGATGCTACAACACCTAGGACAAAAAACAAAGCAGCTAGTGCAACAGATAGAAGAAAGCAACACCAAAGATCATCTGGCGAAGGCAACGGAAGAGCTCCAAAAGGCAATCTTCGCAGCATGTAGAAAAGCATACAAGATCAAAAAATTCAAACTAAAAATAAACAACAACTGGTAGAACCAGAGCCTCCAGATAAAGATAAAAGAATTACAAGCCCTAAAGAGAAGAACTAACAAGTCTGAAGACGACAATAAACAGAAATATCAACTGCAACTTTCCAAAAAACAAGCAGAGCTAAAAAGAGAGGCGAAAAAGGCAAAAAGGAATTCTTTCCGGAACACCTGCACCAAAACAACAGACCCATATGGCCGGCCTTACAAAGCGGTGGTCAAGAATAAGCATCCTCCAGCGGAGCTCCTTAAGCAATTAGGAAATCCAAGCAGTGGAGACACAAAATCATTTGCTCTTAAAATACTTCAGGAACTCTACCCTCCATCCCACTCACCAGCTACTCCACCCAACTGCTTCCCACTAATTCAAGAACATCAAATTACAAAAAACGAGATAAGAAGAATACTGAAACAAGCACCAACAAAGAAGGCCCCAGGATTCGATGCAATAAACTACATCGTACTCAAAGAAGTCAACAATATCTTCCCTGAAATCTTCCACACCTTTTACAATAAATGTTACCAATTACACTGTTTCCCAGAGCCACTGAAAAAGGGAATTATCGTCCTTTTCCACAAGGACGGCAAAGAAGCAGATAAAATTAAGTCCTACAGACCGGTGACATTGCTTCCAACCATAGGCAAAGTGCTGGAACAGATCCTTCTCCGAAGACTCAACCACACGCTCAAAAGGAAAAACATACTTCATCACAACCAGTTCGGTTTTTGAGAGGGTAGATCCACTGACGACGCCATCCACCAATTGGTTGAAAAAATACAAGATGCTAAAAACAAGCAATTGCATACAATGGTCATCTCCCTAGACATTCAAGGAGCTTTTGACCATCTGCAATATAATTCAATTCTCAATAGCCTAGACGAATTCAACTTCCCCTCTCATACAATTGAAACCCTTAAAGATATACTTACTGATAGGAAGGTTACCATCCAAACAGCCCAAGGCCCAGTCAGCTGGTCACAACAGCAGGGATGTGCACAAGGCTCCTGCACAGGCCCAATGTTCTGGAACGTAGTGGCAAATGAGATCATATCCGAAGAATGGCAGCCGAACGTCCATTTACAAGCCTTCGCTGATGACTTTATCTTCGTCATTAGCGAACCCACAGGAGCAAAGCTAAAAGCTACTGCTCAGGCAGCCCTCACGAAATTCCAGCACTGGACTGGCAAACACCAACTCAAGGTATCTACAGAAAAATCCACCACCATACTCATCAGCAGATTAGTAAGTGGTCCTCGAGTAAAATGGGATAATCAAATAATTAAAAGATCTACCTCCCTTAAATACCTAGGAGTAATAATAGACAACAAGCTGAATTGGGCCGATCATCTCATCAACATGAAAACTAAACTAACTCACCTCTACCAAAAAATCACAAGAATAGCAGGAACAAACTGGGGACTTGACAAAGACCTCAGGAGAAGGCTGTATAAAACAGTAGCAGAGCGGATGATTCTTCACGGAGCTGCAGCATGGGCCTATCCACTATCAGCCAGACAATCCAAGCTTTTGAATTCAATTCAGAGGAAGTTTCTGCTCAACATCACAGGGGCATATTCCACTACTCCAACAGCCGCACTACAGGTTATAGAAGGGATCTTACCGCTCCACATCAAAGCAGAACAGGAAGCGGTCTACGTCAGAACAGCCAGACTGTGCAAAACATCTAATTACAACAATATCAACTTCAACCCCAATAACTACGAGGACGGCACAACATCCACCAAATTACACCCAGAAATTTTCCAACTAGAAGACAGAATATCTCTGAAAAAGCAATTCCTTCCAGTACCCGGTCTCAATATTTACACGGACGGTTCAAAGATAGAAGACAAAACAGGCAGCGCCTTCTGTGTCATGGAAGAAGACACAACAAAATACGAATAGATGGCGCAACTTAGTACCTTCAACACAGTCTTTCAAGCAGAGCTTCTTGCCATACAGAAGGCTTGTCTTTGGGCAAGCAAGACCAACCAAAAGATAAAGGTATGGTCAGACAGCGAGTCGAGCCTCCATTCAATTGCTTCAATTGACACCAAGAGCCCTATTTCTCAACAAACACAGGAAATATTACTTAAATCAACAAACATTAAACTTGGATGGATTAAGGCTCACGTCGGATACAGCGGTAATGAAGCGGCGGACGTACTAGCCAAGAAGGCAACACAGGAGGAAATCCCCACATCCATCCCAGCACCAAGAAACCATATCAAGAGTCTGCTACAAAAAGAGTCCATCATCCGCTGGCAAAAAGAATGGGGCAATGGAGAAACAGGCTGGATCGTACATAACGTTTTGCCAAAAGTCAAGACAACTCCTACTCCATGGCAAAGGCCGGAAATAATGTTCGTCACGGGCCACGGCCCATTTCCAACATATCTCAAAAGATTCAACATCAGAAGCAGCGATTCCTGTGGCTGCGGAAAGCTAGGAAACCCCTTAAACTATGCTACAAGTTGCCTGTTTACAACGTCATACCACCTAACAAAACCGTCAGCAGACCTAGAACCACTTTGGTGGAAAAGAGTCATGAGAAACAACAATTCTAGGGCGAAAATCAAAAAACTCATCCACTTCATCGCGGAAAACGAAACACTCTTATTTCCAAAAGATGGCGACAACAACTAGCCACAGACCAAACTAACCTATGTACTCATATTCTTTCTTCTTTCATACACAGGGCACGACCCTCTCAAATTCAACAACACAACGATTTGAAAGACTGGACTTAAAAAAAATATTATATTCTTTTGCTTTAAATGTCATGTTTTTTGTATCTTTTTATAGAAATTGTAATTTTTTTTTGCTCTGGCTTTTTTTAATGAAGTCTCACGCATACCCAACCAACCGACAGGGAGCCGCCCTGGCTCCGAGTTCGGGGGTATGCTGTGGTGTTATGTTATGTTAAAATATTCAATGGATTATGCCTAAATTTAAACACTTGTTATCCAAATTTGGCGACCCTTTCCTACATGCTGATCATTTCTGTGATTTTCTATCCTTTCAGTGGATTCCCTGGATAAAATTGGACGCCAACAAAAGTCTCGAGTCAGCTGAAGGTGTGCTCGTGGAATTTTACAAAGGGATGAAACATGCGAAGGTTTTCGAGTAAGAATAACTTTTTTACAAAGAATTACTATTTTTATTTGAGAATTAAAACTGAAGCAAAAAGCTTATCATAAATATACTTATCCTAAGTAGAGTTGATTATCAATGTTTGGATAGTTTTACTTTACTTTTTTTTTAAATTTACGAGTTCACAACACATTTGTTGCTTCTTTTTATGTGTTCATGTACCTATGTTCGCATTAGATGTACCTATGGGCACACAATGGTGCTGAATCTATTGCCTCAGTATTTTGTGTGGTGATCACATACATGTGATGGTAAAGAATTTGAGACTAATGCTGACGACATTTTGTTTGTATCATCACCACCTGATTATGTTGGCCAAATTGAGCGGCAACCGATTTTTTAGAAACTTTTGCAAAGATCTTAAGGTATTTTATTCGAATAAAGATGCGAAGAATCACATTTTCTAGTTTCTTGGCGTTTCCTTATTTTTAAATTTGATTAAGATTTTACGTTTTTTAAATATATAATGATCTAGCATTTTTTAGTTTTATGGTTATGTTACGCGTTTTTAGTTTTTTAAGCTCTTCCAGTTACCTATTATCAAGATCTCTCGTCTTCAAATCAAAATATAAATTGCTTTAGCTCTTGAAATAGCCGTTTTATGTTTTGTGGATACTGAAGTAAAACGTTTTCCACTGTTTCAAGAGCCTTTCAATTTACGAAACAGAATGTATATTTCTAATTTAGTATACATGCATTTATTTTTATAGTCTTAACATACATCAAAATGTGTATTTTAAATTGAGATACTTATGAAGAAAATTATACATATACTGATTTATTTAACTCCACAGTGATCGGGTTGTTGTAGCTATGGAGTAAAATCATATCTCAAAATTTAATTTATTTCATTCTATAAATTTTAAAGTTTTTGGATATAAAAATTTACCCCTTCCAACGTGAGTGCTGAGAGAACATAAGGAGCATTTGCATTTGAGAAAAAGAGTGAGAGAAACTAGCTGACGTTCAAAATATAAGATTTATCTTCAGATGCAGCGGCCTTCCCTAAATATTAGCCATAAAGATTTACCGCCTACAAGCCTTAGCATCCACGGTTGCACTACTTGACAGGCCGCCGCGAAAATTAAAACAGTCATTCTGGCTGAACGCATAATAATCCCCAGCTCACCCCCTTACGACAATCCCTCTTTTAAAGGGGTACGACACGTCATCGGCGTTGGACCCTATAGAGGAACATCACCATTACTGTACCGACCAGGGAAGCGGGACCCCAATTATTTACTCGGCGGTTTTTCCTCCACGAACTCGTGCTGCCTCCCGGTGAAATGCTACAATTCATTTTAAACAATGTTTAAATTTTTCTGTCAACTATGCTTTTCTAATTCGTCGCTTAACAAGCAACACTTCGATTTAAATTTTTGGGGGAAGAAGAAGACAAAACTGAATTTTTCGCAACTATAATAACGAATATTTCTGAATATTTTTAACCTCTGGTATAAACATGAGAGTGCAACTTCAAAACCAGATGTGAAAAAGAATTCAGAAATATTCGTTATTGGTTGCGAAAAATTCAGATTTTTCTTCCTGTTTGAAATTTTAAAAAATTGAGATAGGTGGTGTTGCTTGTTAAACGCCGATTTTTATATCTGCCTTTTATCTAATACTTTTGTCATGTAATATCTATATATTTTCAGTTATCAATTACAGTTGGAGAAAGTGTAAGGAATACTGAGTCCCGATAGGAAGTGGACTGGAATGATTGGAGCAATGCTCAGGAATGTAAGTCGCTGAAACAAATCTGTCCAGTACAAAATGAAATAAAAATTTTAATAGAAAACCAACATTATTCTTTGTCACAAATTTTCTTTTAATAAAATAGTTGTTTTGCTTAAAACAAGAAATTGTTTCGTCAAGAAACCTTAACAAATTCATAAATGCTTCCAACTGATGAATTTTAATTAAAAACTGAATTTTAAAATGATTTTTCCTTAACACATTCCTTACGCTCATTGAGATTAATACAGATTTACGTATTTCTTTGTTGTTGCTCAAAAATAAAAAAAATCGTACATTGTAAAATGAATATATGTGTGTTTTTATTCACATTATTTGATATAACTGAAAATATCGAGATCGTTGCAGTATTGGAAATTTTTATGCTGATTATTTTGGTAAATAATAATGATGATATACTTAAAATTGATAGTTTTTGAGTTTTAAGCAAACAACTGGGAATTTTTTTCTTGTTTTTTGACTATAACTAAAATATCTATAAAAGTTTTTGTGGTAAGCCTCAGATTCGTTATCAGAACCCCAAAAAACATAAAGGAGAAAAACATTACAACTCCTAACAGAATTTGATTTAAAAAACTACGTAACGACTGGACTACTGAGAGAAAGCGAAAAGCATCCTCATCAGGTCGAGAATTCTTAACATCAGGGCTGGATTCCCGGATCCCGCAATCAGGTCAAAATCATCATCGTTTGGCTCATCATTGCAACTCATCAGGCTCGAGGATGGAGACCCACTGAGGAAATGAGCCTCGTAAAATCCCATCCCTGCGTGTCGCTATGTGTAAAAGCGAAAAAACGCAAATGAGAAAGTCGCTCCACGTGAGAGCTGCTCCGAAGTGCAGCTCTCTGGGTTTTAATTTTAAAGGGAAAAAGGGTTGCTCTTTTCTTCCGACAGAGATTTCCGAGTTGCTGAATGCGCGAAATTTCGCTCCTAGGAGAGTCAAAACTGTCTGCAACTCTGGTCTGTCTCTCTCTTAATTCTTGATTTATTTTTCGTCTGCATTTGACGTTTTTTATCACTTTTTTGCCATTTTCGATTATCATTGAACTCTTAAAGTGTAAAAGTAAACCAACTGGAATAAAAACGAATATACAAGATTTTAAAATAATTTCTGGGGGACCACAGCTTTTCAGCTCTGATTGACGAGCCGCCACTGCTTTGAATTGAAAATTATTTTACATTCAAAAATGAATTTAGTAGCGTTTTCAGCTCAATTTTAAATAAAACTCAATTTTACTTCAGTAATAAAAAAAATCTTCAAAGGTTGCCTTAAATTACGGTGCAGCGCAACCTTTGACTAAAATTTTAAATATGTTTCTTTCTTTTCTTTTTTTATTATCCTTCTTATTATTATTCGATTATCAAAGAACGAATCACTTCCATTACATCCTGGTGAAATTTTGTCTCTCTTGGAGCCCTTTAACCGGATCTAGGGCCTTCTGAATAGGCGAACTTAATTATGACAAACCCTATATTAATAGAAATTGAAGAATACATTTAAACCAACATACAAGAAGTTTCAGAAAACGCCCAATCTCCAACAGTTTTTTTTTAAACTGTGTAACTTAGTTGGTCTTCTAAGAAAGTTCTTGGAGAGCTAAAGATTGAAATTCTTGAAATAATAGAAAAAAGTACGCCAAGATACTTATCGCATTCAGTAGAATAATATTTTAATGAAAATTTCGATGCAAATAGATTATGGAAGAGAATAAAAGTATATTTAATTCTTACAGAATGAGGGTGGTTGAAAGTTATGCAGCAGTGAAAGAAACAATCATAACAAAATTATTCTTTCACAAAAATTCACCTCTTTTACTCAGAGAGGAATAAAACCTTTTTTTATTTTTATTGGGCTTTATTAAACCTCCAAACTGATATTTCACTTTGCAGACAAACTATTAAGGCTATGATTTCCTAGGTACTTTCAATACTACTGGCCTGGAAGAGCTGTAGAATAAAGTCGCAAATATTTTCATTTTAATGAACTTGCATTAAAATACCGTCACATATATGTGAGAATAGAATCATTGGTCATAGCAATTCTGAAGGTTCTTCAAGTGCACTTTATATTCATTATGACTTTAACAAAAGTGGTGCAAAAAATAAAACGGAACTGGTCTCCTATCACCAGGCTGGCGAATTACAATACTTACAGTTAATTAGAATCTAAAATTTAGAAAATGGGGGTGTATTTTTTAAATTGTAAAGGAATTTTTTGTCAATATATGAATTCCTATGTCCATCATATTATTAAAATTAACATTTATTAAAATCAACATTTTATTTTTCATATATTGAGATTGTACAACTTATAAACTTTTTTAGAACTCACTTTGATGAGCTCTTTATCTGTCTTTTATGATAGATTTTGGAGAAAAACGCAGGTGGTACTTGCGTCACATTTGGGAGCGCCGCAGTTTCCGTTTCATCCAAAGTGTCTGGCTCATGACTTGTATCCTTTTTGTGAACACCTACCAGGGAAGTATCATATCCAATTTCACATCCAACAGAATTAAGCCCAACTTGCGCAAATTTCTTTCCTTTGATGTGCTTGTCGGTATGCCTTTTGGTTTCATTAAAAATAATAAATGAAGCTAAATTTGTTAGTTATAGCAATTAATAAGATATTATCTCAATAAGAGAGATCTCGAGATATGCTAAAATAATGGAAATGTGGTAATCAATAAAAATAACCTCGAGATAATACAGAATGTATAGCAGTTGTGTCTTCTAAGTCCTTACTTCGTTTAAAGAATGATGCAATTTGAAGTACAACAAAACTTCTCTAATCAACCATTCCTTCATACCGGTCATCCCTCTCAACAGAACAACGGCACGGAATGTTTGGCCCAAGAGGATAATCTTAAAATATGAGCCCGTAGGCATAATGTTAACACATAGCTTCTATTAAACGCCAATCAAATTCCTCTGAATGGACAGATTGGTCGCTCATTGAAATTCGTAGAAGCACATTCCTTTCGTGTCAATGACTTTGGTCCTTTTATAAAGACAAAAAGGGAGGAAAGAAAGAACAAAAAAACTCATTCACTGAGAAACAACTCCAGAAATCAGATCGAAATAAATCATTCCTTTCCCAAAGTGAAGAGAAAAGTGAAAAGTGATTCAATTGTTCATCTGTGGCTTTCAGGCGCTGATTCGGAATCTAATAAAGAAACTGCTGATATGGATTGCAACCATCAGCAAATGAAACTTTCGGCAAACAGACATTAGAAGAATATATTGCCCTTATTATATTATTATAATTTTTCTTAAGAAAATGTAAGTTACATTTTAGAACACTTACCGTTGCAAGTATCACTCGATAAACAGTCATCCTCACTTCTCCGTTAACCTGCTCTGAGTACTCTGTAATTTGAAAACAATGGAATTGAGCAGGGATATTAAAACCCACCCAAACACGATCGATCAAAAGGATCGTCTTCCTACACAAATCTTGTCTATAGCACTTTAATTCAACCGAAATGTGATTTAAATTTTTCCTTTTTAAAAAAGTGCTGACATTCAATTTGCGTAAATTGCGAAAATAATTCCATTTCTATTCATAATTTTCTAAATATTGGTTAGGCCCTAAAGCGAATTTTGTTTTCTTTGCCATTAGAGTGTATTTTAAGAAAAATATTTGCTTTGCCTCATCAGTAATCTGACGACGCCAGAAGTTTAACAGCTGAAAGGCGTGCAAGTCATTACATGTCATCATTACTTTTTCGGTGACTTAAGAGATGAAGGAAGGTTATTGATTCTACAACTTAAAAAATGAGACTATTTCGAGATAAATATAAATTCTGTGGGGAGTATTAGGAAAAAATATTCTTTTATTTACTTTCCATTGTATGGGCATTATTTTTACTTCCCGTCTAAGTAATAGTTAATACAAGAGTCCTAATTAAGTCAAAGTTTTCAGGGATTCTTTAAAGGCAGAATCAACTATACTTGAAGCACTTAGAAATGAAGGAAATAAAGTCATTTGTCGTTTTATTTGCACAGATAATTTGTAATTCATTTCTTCGCAGAAAATGGTTTCCATTGAGGTATCATTTCAATTTTTAAAAAATAAATTGCACGTGCACATAATATAATATATTAAAACTTCTCTAAGCTGCTACCTTTTCTTAGCGGTCACTCCTCTTAACGGCCACCTTTGCTTGATATGGAATTTTTGGCCCTTAGACATAATGTTAAAATACCCTCTAGGTACATATAACACCACAGCATACCCCCGAGCTTGGAACAAGGACGGGTCTCTATCTGTTGGTTTGGTATGCTTGAAACTTTATAGAAAAAGTAAGAGCAAAAATTAAAAATATATATATTTTATATATACGGATGCAAAAAAGAGGACATTTAGATCAAAAGAATATAACTGTGCATTAAAAGAAAGAAAACAGGTTTGTACAGGTTGTTACAGTTGCTGTCCCTCTACAAAACAGGGCCGTTGTTTTGGTTCTAGGTTGAGGTACAGCCACTCAAACCCCTCTAAGTGGCTGGGTTGGTCGCCGATTCAAATTCAATGAAGTACATTCCGTTCGTGTTTCTGACCTTAGTCCTTTTATTAAGAGAAAAGGAAGAACCAGAAATCAGATCGAAATGAATCATTAGTTTCCCAATGTGAAAAGAAAAGCGAATTTCGGATTCTAACTGGGTCCGGCATTCAAGAGTACATTTGTTCTGTTCAGTCGTTAGTTAGGACTCAAACAAAAAAGTTGCTGATATGGTTTTTTCTATGTTGATATGGTCAGCAAATGAAATGTTCACATCAAAAGATATTAGGAAAAATAGATAATATTATTGCCAATTCTTCAACAATTACCGACTAAACGACTAGGAATTCATATTTAGATTTTTAAAAAAATTGAAGAAATTTAACTCCGAAAAAGTTGAAAGATCCAAGCAAAC
>BGPR01003778.1:7184-83762 GCA_013235015.1 Araneus ventricosus | reverse complement strand
TGTATGTGATACTTTTGCGTACCTGAATCAAAGTATCAAGTTGATACAGTATCACCCAACCCTAGTGAGAGCACGTGTTTCTTGAAATGGCTTGGGAGGACGACCAGCAGACACAAATTGTGAATTTTTAGGCGAAATAGGAATAATTGATTCCTCAAGCCATTCCCTTTTGCTCTTTAAAGATACTACTTTTTTATGTGCCGTTATCCACTTCTTTTAAGCTCCTATTTATAGTACGAGAGCTTCTGTTTAAATCCGAGTAATTAAATGTATCAAAAAGCTATTCTTCCAGGTATATTAATCTCATGTTAAATTCTTTTTATGCACATTATTTTAATGAGACTATAATATACTTTCTATTCAAATTTTTTCTATTCGATGCCAAAAGAGATTTTTATTAAGTAAACGTCAACGCTTTAAAAAAATTCAAAATTTCATGTGAAGCAATTTGTTTGGTGTCATTGTAGGTTTGTGCTATTTCAAGCTTTTCCAGATAATTTAAATTGACTACTGTAGACAATCAAGTAAATGCTTACATTAAGACATATGCTACAATTTACATATAGAGTTCTCCACATACTTATTCACAATTCAAAATACACATATTCAAAATAAATATTATTCCAATGATGCATTCTCTTCTCCAAAGTATTTAAAGGTTATTAATAAAATAATTAAGAAAATATAATTTCAAATGATTACCTCCCTAAGCTCTCAGTTTTCTTGTTCGAAGTAATTATTATTAAACTACACCCTAACGCTTCAATCGCTATCTAGATTTATGAAGAAATTATTTTGACTTTGTAAAAACATCTAAGAGTTCCGATTAAGTTTTCCATGCTATGAAATTGTTCTTCAATTACAATAGCACCATCTACATTCATCTGGTTGTACTACATTCCTATTTTCAAAATACCAAGTATTTATTCGAAGTATTTTTCACATTCTTAAGCTGGTGTGGTACGAAAGTTTGGAAATGATGGTTCCTTCTCAGGTGTCGTCTTCAAGAACTGAGAGTTCACAGGGAAGAATGCAGATCATGGCATTCTTCTTGACAAAAATTTTAAAGTCGAATTTTTTTTAAATGCATTTTAAACAACTGGAATAGTCCAAAACACTTTTCATTATTTTCATCCACTCTAAATATAAAGTGCAACCACAAGTCGATACGCGAGAATCCGCAGCAAATACATTCAGATCTGCTTCCTTAGAGATTCAGATTTTCTTTAAGTACAAAACTTATAGCTTGGAAGGCCTTAAAAGTGCAACTAAATCCTTAACATCCTTAAAAATTGAGTAAAAAATTTTTAAAAATTCCTGTAGGTTTTAATTGTCTTATATACGCTCACAATTCTCCAACAATGTGCAAAAATGTATAGACTTTGTGCATTTTCTCCAAGGAATAAAATCCAATGCAAAAATCTGAAGTGAAATTGACCTTTCTTACTTGATTGTTCACTTCGAAAAAGATTCCATTGTACAAATATTCGCTTGTATTAATTTTTTACTTGTAACAGTTGCTTTAATTAACTTGGTGTGCAAATGTAAAAAGTAAAGTTAAAGAAATACAACTATTTAACTGTATGATTTAAGGTATGGTAATACATTATAACCATTTTCAAACTTTTGCTTTCCCCCCCCCATTATTTACTATTCAATTTTCCACTGTGCGGCGTAAATTAAATAATTATTATTTGAATTAATCCAGCTTAGACTGTGCAAATATCGGATAGATTTTCATTATTTTGCTAGAAAATGAATGGAGTGACGTCTTATTCACATGACAAAAATAACTAAGTATAAATGCAAATATGGTACGGCGTGTTAAACTGTATATATATTACGCATCTGTCTGCTATCTAAAGCATCACGTAATGTTCATTTTGGGCAATTTTTTCAAAAGAAAAACATGAGTCGTTGATCAGCGTTTGGCTGTTTATAGTGCGACACAGAAATGAGCATACTGTACCTAAAAGTTTTTTCAAGTATTCACTTAACAATCCTAATGCACATACCGTAAATATATAAAAGGAATTTTTCAAGCTTACATCATACCGTGTTGTTTTAGGCATAAATGTTTTTCCAACACAATGGTATACATATTTATTAATTACTAAAAATAAAAAGTAATCTAATAAATAAGTTAAAATCAATTAAATCTGTACAATATAAAGGCAAATTACATCGACTCACTCAATCATCACGAAATCTTCCAATACCAATAGATCTAGAAACGTAGCTTCTTGAGTAGTGGGTGTTCATTAAAAAATTATTTTTAGAAATTTTTATTAGAATTTTAATCAATTAAAAATTACCATAATTTTAACGATTTCCCTCAGTAACTTCGGAAAAGCTGTACAGTATTTTTCACCATGGTAAAGACCTGTTTATATTAACGCCCATTTTTGAAACAACATGAGAGCTGTCTTAGGATGAACATCGTCATTTTGAACCGCGGTCAAAAACAAACGGGGGCGACACATGAGTTGCCATTCTCTTTCCAAGCTTCCGCACCAAACCAGGGGGAGGGCGTTTGACCTACGACGTTATATTTTGTGTTGTCATCCGCAAATCTCATCGGTGGGATCAATTTTTGTTTTTTCAGGATTCTTTTAAAAGCCACAAGTCAGTGGCGGCGAGTAAGGGGGTGAGAGTGGGCGATCGCCTCTACTTTTCTGGGATTATTTTTTTTAGTTGTTTAAAACTATGGATCATAAAAAAGCAATAGTATTCGGGATCGCTAGTTAATTGTGTGGCAAAATTTTTAAATTTTGTTGTTTAGCCCCTGTACAACCGGGTACTTTTAGATATCAGTAAATTTCTCGCCCCTCCCCCACTTTTTTCACCCACTCGCCCCCACTGCCACAAGTGAGTCCACGGGGCTAAAATAGAGATGCAAAATGTCAACCGGTGGTCATACGGTCCGAATGATGAAACTGAAAATGTCCATCGATTACGCACATGGCGCACAACGTGATAATAATAACCGGATTTTTAAGCGGATTTTTTTATTAATATTAACCTGAATTATTTTGCGGTTATTATTAATAACTAGAAAATCGCCCGTCATGGTATGACGGGTGCAAATTGCCTCTTCATTCGAGAGTTTAACGTCAAATTTGAAGTGTTTAAATAGATATGTATGCGCGAGAAATGTTTAACATTGATTGAAAACAAATAAAATAAACATATGTTTTATGACAGGAAATATTTTTTTTATTTACGTATTTCTTTATTCAAAACACCTCTTGGTAAACAACATTTCGTGCGAAGTATTTTTCGTTGTCCGAACACGTTCGAAAGTCGATTTTCGGCCGAAATTCCATTTTTTAAATTTTTGATGTTTTCGATAGATCATTCATTTACCTTTCTAAACATTTTTACTTTTGTCGGTACGTTAATTAGAAGATGAGATATTAATTGTTTTATAACAAACCGAAAACCGGAAGTGGGAGTTTAATTAGTCGAAAGTTGTCATTTAAAGGGTCTGAAACCTGTCAAAAATTCTTTTAAACTCCTTTTTTTCAAGCTAATATGATATCAGTATATTTTTAGGAATTTTTTTTAAAGTTTAGATACATAATTTGAGCGCGTGGAAAAACTAAAATTTGATTTTTCTCAAAATTAGATTTTATGCATATTTTTCAAACTTCAAACATGATAATTCAAGATATTATCATTCGATTGTTCTGAAATTTTGTGAACACTTTTTTCAAATATTTCTCTAGTGAATGTACTAGAATAATGTATATTGTAACAATATTTTTTAAATTATGGTCTTTTATTTGAAAAATGACATAGAAAATTTGCTGAAAATCTTATAATGATTGTTCGATTAGCTCTAAAATTTTTATTTATCCAAAGAATGTTAAGATTCTAGTACAAGCACTAGTCCATAGTATGTAGTTTATTTTAGCATTAGTTTTATTTGAATTATTACAAAAGTTTGACCTGTAGCATGTTTGAAGTTTGGGGGAATTTCCTCTAAAAAGCAGCAGAAATTCAAGAATTTTGTAAATTTATAATAATTTATACTCAAAAATCATACGCTAATATTAATCTTTATTAAATTCGAATCTAAAAAACATATTTTGGTATTTCTATTTCACAATTTAAGAAAAAAGTGCTCCGAACGTGTTCGGATACCTTAATAATTTTATTATAATTCAATAACCAAGAAATTCTTCAGCTTGTCGAACGTAAATCAAATTTAAAATTTCAGAGGAATTCTTTTTCGAAATTGTAATAAAAAAAGCACTTCTCCGCTTGTCAAACGTTGACAAAAAATATTATCAAATTATATCGTCACGATTGCAATAAATAATCAGATGCATCGTGGCTTCCAAACTCCAAAATCTCGCGCATAATATGCCATTGACGTAATTTACAGCTTTCTATTAAAAAACGGAAATTAATTTGAAATATATTATTAATATAATTTAAAATCTCTCGGGAAATATTGATCATAGAGAGATAAATTTTATATTAATCGATAGAAAATTCTATTTCACTATTTTAGAGCTATTGAATTTGAAATCAGAACGACAATTACTCTTTTAAATTTAAAATTACTGAAATTTAGGTTCTCTAACAATGAAATAATGCTGTTTAGCGTCTCGGCGCGAATTTTATTGTTGGTGACTTCAGAGCGTTACCGAGAGACAGACTGGGCTATTATATTAGTAATGATCGGTTGTTATAAATAATAACCGATTAATCACATTGACCATAACATATATATAATAATCATTTAAAGTATTTAAAGTATGTCTACATTTTTCTGGAACACCCTATATATCTAATGTTTAAAAATTCTCACCATAATTTTTTAAGGACATATTAGCAGCTAAAATGTACAGGTTTCTTAGTAAAAGTTATTCGGAGATTTAGAACGCGCACATTATAGAATTTAAAGAATACGTTTGTTGTGAGGGTGAGGGAAGCCATTATGCTGATAAGCTTGATTGGTTTAGTTACTTTGGACCGTCACTGCTGCGAATTATCGTGATCGTCAATCCTTCAATAGCAGGTGCGAATGGTGAGTTAAGGTTGGTGGTAACACATTTGAGCATTTCTTGTAATAAATATTGTATAATAATTACGAATTTAATATACTTGTGTATTCGGACAAGTTATCACGATCCTTGATAGATTTGTTCTATCTGTTTTTTACAAACCAGCATATCTGTACGCTACGAGTTTGGTCAAATTTTGAATGAAAATTATTTTAGTTTTTCCGATTAAAAGTTTATTAGGATGTTTTTCTCTTTTAGGACAATTTAGACGTTTAGATTTCCAAAACTTAAGTCTATTTAAAATCTTTCCTCTTTCAGACCGTTTTAAAGATTCGACTAAATATTTTCCGCTCAATCTAAGAGATTTTCTGAGTTTCAATTTATAAAGACTGTAAATTATTACAGACATACTAGAACTGAGGAAACACGACGTTATGGTAATCGACTCCGCAAAAGAATTTATTTCCTGAAAATAAATTTCCAAAACTACAAATAGAAGTAAACAAAAGAAGTGAAAATTTTTAACATCGTTCAGAAATAAACCGCCTTTTTGTGAAAATGACAAATTGGGTTTTTTTATTCTTATACCGAAACGCGTTCCCAGGTAGCAATTTTAGTTTGCATCAAACTTGCAGCAAGCTTGCACTGCAAATCCCAAAGCTTGCAGCAAGTTAGACACGACAAGAGTGCAAGTGCGAAACAAGCTTGCAGCAAGTTAACGCAAGCTTCGAAGTCACCACGCGACGAACTTGCAGCAAATTTGTCATGACAAACATAGCAAAAACAGAACGAACACAACCTCGGATTAGAACTCGAGACCTAGCGCTCGGGAAGATTGCGCTCTAACCATTCGGCCAGATAAGCTCAGAGGAGAAGATAGATTTCGCTAATGCATCGTTCGATTCGATTCGTATAAGATTTATTTTAAACTGTTTTCTTGATTTCATTAATTTTTTTGAGTTGAGAATATGATTTGAAGTCAATGAGAGAGCGATTTTCGCTAATAACTACGTTTCTCTAGTAGACTAAATTGTGAAATTAGAGTTCAAAAGTAATTACTTTAAAATGGGACAAAATGTATAAGTTTATTTTTCAACAAGCATTGACTGTTTTCTCGGTTTAATTTTGTTTATAAACGTTAAAATTTCAACATTCAGAAAAAGGCGATATAGTTTTCTTTAAAGTGCGGGTGTTATATTTAGTAAAAAGATGGAAAATGTTTCAAAAACTTTTTTTATAAAGAAGTTAGTTTTTTCACAAATTATCATTGATTTATTGAATTAATAAAAAGAATGACAGTCTAGGCGATGCTATTAAAAATCGGACGTTTTTTTAAAACAGAGACAAAGATAATTCTCTCTTTCTGCTATCTTTGCATCAATCTTGTTTTGAAAACTTACCGAAAGCTTGCAGTGCAAAGGAAGTGACGCTATTTGACACGGCGAACTTGTGGCAAACGCGATTTGCAAGCGAGGTTGGCGCTAGTTGTCACGGCGAACTTGCCACAAGTTCGCTTCAAGTTCGACGCGTCAAATTTGCTGTGACAATAATCTGCTGTGGTAATATCAAGTCAAAATCAAACTTGCTGCAAACTTACGTGCTATCTGGGTTCTTGGCGGTAAAGTGGTCAAAGAAAATGCAAAACATAAATTTTAAAAAGGCAAAATACGGCTTTGCTTGAAGCGATTTGATATCTTGGAATTAATTTTTGAAAATATAAAGGATCTTTATAAATTTAATACTTTTGCAAATGTTCGTCAAGAATTTCTTTGCTTTTTCCTCAGTTTTATCTCTATGAATGGTATCCTTCAATATTTTACAATAAGACTCCAAATTTTCCAGCTAGTCGCTAACATAATTGCTTTCGTGGTATGCGGTTAAAATAGATACAACAGCTAAAGTAAGGAGATAAATTATTACTCAGACTCCCATCTCGCTGGAGTAAGGAGACACAATCTCCCTAAAACAACGAAATGGTAAAGAGAATATTTATATATATTTAGTATCTTGGGTTTCTTACGGTATTTTGCTGGTTTCATCGTAAAAAAATAAGAAATTATTATTTTTATTCTTTTTGTAAGTGAGAGTCACACTGGTCTCTTCTTCAATAGTAAACTGAGAGAGTCTCAGATACTCTTAAATGGCCTTTTATACAAGTAGTTACTTAATCTCATAACAAGAATTTTCAGTTGTAGAGGGACGAGACTCATGTTTATATGGAATGCCGCTGTTGAAGAATTAATTCAATTTCAGGAACCATTTTTATTAGATGACTAAGTTCCACGACACAGTACATTAAAAGGTACAAGACAGAGAAAAACAACACAAGACAAGTACACAGAAAAAAAGACGAGAGCGAGGCATCATGGGAAAAACCCGGATGGCTCTAGTAGCGCCACCTACCATAAAAAGGAGAAGGCAGTGAATTGTAACCGCTACACAGTTATTTAGTGTGCTGAATATGGGTGTTTACACAGGCCTAGATTATCATCAGGAATGAATATGTTTTCATATGACAACCCTGCTTTTGATTGTTCCTGCTTTTGATTGTATGTTTTCTTACCATTGCTCTAGACCACCGAAAATATTCGGAGTTGATACGGTGTCAAAGACTTCATTTATCAGTCCGAAAGTTATCTTTTGGGCTTTTTTTTTTGGGGGGGGGGGCGGCTCGCTGCCCGTTTACAGACGCAATCGGTCTTTGTGCCTCTAAACACAGCAAGCTCGAATTTGCCGTTGGACATGCAATACGCGAAGAGCAAAGCTCATAAGTAATTATTGATTGTTTCTTCAATAAGATCAGGTGAAATGTGGCTTTCATTTCAACATCTCACAGCATAGGATTTTCTGGTTGAATCCTTGTGTATGAAACTTTTAACAAAATTTTAGCAAAAAATATCAAGTCATCTACTCATTTTTTTTCTAACACTGTACTGTGTTTCATCGTAGGATGAATAACTATTCATTTCTCCAAGTTCTAGCATCCAGTTGCACCTAATCAATCGGGAAAACTGGGCATCTCCTATAATATTTTAATAATGAACAAGAAATTGCAATTAATTCGAAATTAAATTACACTGTGTAATCTTTAAAGTGATCTAGTTGTTTTTATTACATTTATAAAATCACATCACCAGAGCAGTTTGAATCGAGCTGTCTGAAATGTTATTTGCAGTTATGGTAAGTGCGGATGAAACGTTGTCTGCAGGTATTTCAATTATGTTCGATTTATTTTTTTCTACAGGAGACACTTAAATGTTACCTTAACTATGTAGGCAAGTAACGAGGGGCCCAGCGACTTTGTGGGACCTCGATATTTTGTTTTTTCTGGCATTTTCAGGGTAGTTTAATTTCTCCTTATCATTTGATTTGCAAGGGCCATGCACTTTAATTTGTGCAAATTACAATAAAGTATCATTTGAATCTTAGAACATTTTTCATATATTTTTTATCGTTATTTCGAATTCAGATGAGTATGATCTTTTTCTTTTCTTTATTTTTGCAGTTGGCTGTAGTCAACAACCCTAGCAATAATTGTTTTAAAGTATTTAAAACAATGTGAAAACAGTTTTATAATTTATTTATCATTTTGTTTAAAATTAATTTCAAATTTAAATTCTCAATTTTTTTAGTGGAAACAAACTCTCTTGCAGGTGACCCTCGATTAAATGTTTTTCAGTTTGTCGTAGTATTTGTTACTTAAAACCTGCTTATTAATAGACTATATTAAAACCAATAAAAATATCTAGTTTTAAAGTTTGAGGAAGGAAACTGGGGCGAAACCTTGCATTGCCTAAAGGCTCCTGCAGGCTCAACCCAGCCTTACTCGTAACGAATATTTATTCACACTTTATTTAACTTTATTTGTTTCTGTTTGAAAAGATGGAATTTTGTGATCGACTTTTCCCTCACTTCCTGAAGTGTTTGAGCATTGATATTTTCTACATTTGTGTCTTCTCGATGAAAACACATTATTTCAATAATTTCTGAACTTAATTATAAGATTATAGATTATTTAAATTAAAAAGTTTCCATTCGTGTTGCAATACCTGAGAGTGAATATGAGTCAAATTCATTACCAGATTCCATAACATTTATAGTAATGAATTATAACCTAAAAACTAAAAAGTACAAATAATTAAAATTAAAATAGTCTACCTTTTAGGGCACAAATATAAAAGTAATGTTTTAAAAAATAGCTTTTATTGTTTTTAATTTAAAGCATTCGGAAGTTTTAAAGGAATACAGTTGGAATAGGTTAAGTTTGTCTGAAAAATATACTAGATTTTTATGAAAATGAGAAAAAATAAATAAAATTCTTAATTCCACAGACATGACTTTTAAAAAAGATTATCTGAACTTCGAACTATCGCAAAGTTTGATCATACTGCTGCGAGTAGAAAAAATTATCCGAGCACTGAAGGGATTCGAACCCGTGACCTGCTGACCGTACCACTTCAACCTGTCGTGCAGTTTATGCGGGGAGATCCAGTACTAAATTGGTTGTCAGCTTGCCCTAGAGAAATGGACCCCTTACCCATAAAACAATATCCATCCCTCCAGAATGAGTGTTTAGGAAAAAGAGTCGGAAACTAAGGGAAGAACTTACGGAAGCAAGTTTCCTGTGCCTTTCAGAGCCAAATAAACAAAATAGCAAATATTAACGCTGAGAGTTTTAAAAAATAATTTTAAAAATAATTAACCGACAAAAAAGTATTCGGACACAAATAAAATGAGAAATTTAAATATATATATATATATCATGAAAGTCAAAAAATGTTAAAATAAAATGGAGAGACTGTAGTAAATCGGTAAAAGCGTATAGATGCTCATCAGGGTAAGTAAAATTTTTAGGAACCGTTAAAAAATTAGTGAAATCATGTTTTCTGCGAACAGTGATGGCATATAGCTAAAAAACACTGTCCTTTACCCCGAACATTATGATAAACTAAGAATTTGAATGAAATACAAATAAAAGAAATGAAATTACGAACCTAAAACTGAGAGATGCTACCAACGGGAGACGTGACAAAGGGAATAACTGAACGCGTCATGTAGGGACCGGATGTTTACGAAAATATCAAGTTACTTCTGAGGTTGGGGGAGTTTCGATGAAGATTAGGAAATCGATGGGAAAAAAGGATGAAAGCGAACTACATTGAGGAAACGATGAAGATTAAAGAAATGATGAAAAAAGGAAAGGAGTGTATTTAAAAATTAATGTGTAATATAAAAAATATAAGGAGTATATGAAAATTAAGGGATGATGATAAAAAGGAAAGGAGTGTATTTAAAAATTAAGGTGTAAATAAAATTAATGAAAGATGATAAAAAGGAAATGAGTGTATTTAAAAAATAAGACATATAAACCATATATACCAAACCATAATAATAAGACAATCTTACAAATGTCAGCTTCTCATTTGTAACTCTCAAATTTTTGTAATTCATAGTAAACAAAACAGAACTAATGTGTTTTTACCAGCCCGGATATAAAAATCAGTCTACAATAGGCAATAAAACTCTTCATTCTTAACAGGAAAGTTATAAAAATTTATACAAAAACTTTATAAACACGATTAAATATTTGATCGGAATCATTTTAATCTGAAATATCTAATTTATTCCAAATGTTTTGCACCTTCCCATTAGCTATAATTCTGCATTCAGGTTTATCCATTTATTCTGGCTAGCAAATATAAAAAGAAAAAAAAAGATTATATAAGCATTTAAGTGTTCAGTTAGAAATCCCCTGACTCTTCAAGCTCATTTAATGAGATATAAGAACCACTTGATTATTTTCATCCTGCTTCTACGTGAAATTTGAGACAACAGATTAACAAAAATTGAGTATCCTGAGTACCCATGTTTACTTTTAAATTAAATTTATAATTATAATTGCAATTTGACAATTAATACTCGAAGACTCAAGTTTAAAAATATTGATTTATGGAAACCCCTCATCTTTTTGTTTCTTTTAAAGAACAACAGAAATTGTGCTCTCTGCAATGCCGACATCTTTCTAAATCTTAAAGTTATTGAACTGGAATTTTCATATAAGCTGTCTTAGATATATGGCTTTAACGTAGAAGGAAAAATCACACTGCGTTTCGTGCATACGAAGTTAAAAATTATTTGCTAAAACTACTCACATTTCCTTAAATATTGAAAGTATTTACAAAAACTTCTATTATTATACTTTACTATTACATATTCATGTATTCTGTAAGTTTTCTATCATTTGGCTTCAAAGTCTTTGCGTTATAAGCAAAAATCATGACAAAATATCTGGGAAATTTTAAGGAAACCTATATATTTTCCCCAATAAACATGCTATTTTCACTAAATTGCATGTGAACAATGAGCATGTTAAGCATAACAATAGATAAAATTTGCAGATCATTATCAGCTTTCTGTAAAACGGGGTGAACCGAAATTTCTTTTCGTCTTCATCAATTTCGGGTTGGTCCCAAAGGTTGCATTCTTCAAAATCCTCATTGAGAATGTCACCTTCTGAACAACCGTCTGTTACATTCTGGAACCATTTTAATGCCGGATGTGTTCCTCAGTTTTCGCCAAAATGGAAAGAAATTTTCATCGGTGTTCGGTTCTGCAGTTTTTAATTCGTGCCGTAGACGAGTCCAGGTTTCGCGAACTCAGTCTCTGTGGAGGAAACACCCATATTTGAATCCAGAGCAAAAATTTTGTAGAAGAAAAAAAAGCTGACGTCCTCAGTGGGTATAATTTTAAAAAGTTTGAAGAACCTTTTTATGTTCAATTCTGCGCCTAAAATCCACGCCTACTTTCTTTCGCTCATAATGCGATTCCTGACAAGGAAAATTTTTAATAAATTGAAATAATGGCTTCTGCTGTTTTTTTCTCTTGAAATAGGGAGGCTTTACCATTTTCTCCAGGTCTCTAATTGGGATTTTCTCCCTGCATTTTCACTCTTCCAACTCTAAACAATCTTGCTTTTGATATGCCATGACAAAAAATTCTTGCAAACTGTCACCATTTTTTACTCCACTTTCACAGAATACTTCAAGGAAATCTATTTTTGCAAGTCTGTCAAAGTTCTCTGCCTTCTCGACTTGTACGTGAAAATATGCCACATAAGCGCAAATCTCGATTCACTTTCGCTTCTGCTAAACAATAAGCCTTACATTTCAACTTAAAATTTTTACCGGAGAAACAGAGGCATCTTAAATTTTGTAAATTTATTTTCAGGGACAAGGTTAGCACGTTAATCGCCACGTGAAGCAAGCGTGTCTCATAGGTAATATATTAGTTTAGGCCGTATAAATCACGCACGCTTCATTTCAAACCTGCGCATGCACCCGCGGCCCAGCAGGTCGAAACAAGTTTTTGTATTGTGACGATTAACATGTTAACTTTTAAAAATTGCAGAGTTGTGTCTGACTCAACGTATTTTGAGATTTTCCGTCTGTTCCTTTCGGTTGAAAGGCGTTTCTGGTTTCATACGCCACATTTTAAGTCTTAAACGTATTGTTCCGTTTTAAAAAGTCCATAATTAACAACACTTGCTTCTAACTATGACGAAATAGAAGTTCCTGGATGTATGGTGTGCTGGGCTCTGTGTCGATTGGATCTCTTTTAAATGTTTAAAGCGTTTTCCAGCGACTGCCCAGTCGTGGTTCACAAGGGGCGTCTATCTAACGGCTCTGCCAGGTGCAGCTGCATATTGAGTTTTCATTTTACCGATGAGTGACAAATGAATTGAGTGAGAGTTGTTTGAAATGCAGTTTTTAAATTTCGCTCGCTGTAATTCATCATATAGAATTGTATCGCTGGCATTTTAAAATTACGTCTTTATATATTTCACTATCTGCGAAATACAATAAAATATTCTTTTTTTATTTAACTTTTCACGCGGAATGTTATAATTAATATAAAATACAAAAACAAAAACTAATTTAAACGTGCCAACCAAATGGTCGCTGAAGGAGCCTACTAAATAATTAAGCCAAATTAGATATAATGGGAAGATGGGTTCACCTTTGTTAAAAATTTAATGCCTTGTTAATATTATAAAATCATAATTTTGACTGTTGCATAAGTAGTTTAAAAATGAGAAGAAAAATAAGAGAAAGAAAGAAGAAAGGAAAGTGAGGCATACACGAGGATTTCGAATTTACTTAAGGGTTCTACATCGCCATTCGGTTTCGCTCAGGAGTCACGTCAGTGTGATGGGAAACTTTATGATGGCGATGTTGGTTGTGATTGCATAAGCAAAACTTGTGAAGACTTTTTTAATTAGAATAAACTTTAAGCTTACTACTGATAAAATTTTCAGAAAACACTTTAACGATGATTTACAGACTTCACACATTTACAATTCGTTCTGAAAGATTTGTTTTTTCAGTTTTACAAAATTTGCCCTACCTCTTACATGACAGAACTAAGGGAAATGGATCTCATAAAAGAATCTATTTTATGAAAATTCGTTTCCAATGGCATATTTTAATAATAGAAATCTATTTACGAATTGAAGCAAATTTAAGATCCTTCACATATAAACCGAGTTTCGTAGAATGTCTGTAATGAATTGCGTCCGCAAAGCAAAAGAAGGGAGAAGGAAATAATATTCATGATGTTTTTAAGACGTAATAAGTTTTTGCATATATAAGCAAAACATTCTAAATTTATTATTTTAGCAAATATATCTCTATTGTTAAATTTAACCTTTTTGTAATTTCGTCTCAACATACAAGATGTCGAGAAACTCCATGTACAAACTTGGAGGGTATGAGGGGAATATCGTCAGGAATCATTATCACATAGGAAAGCATGGTCGGAAACAGATAGGCGGCGCTGTATGCGACATTTCATGGCCAACAAGTGCGGGTTCTTCATTGCTGACTTCAACTGAGTTCTGCCAACATGGATCGTGTCGCGAACGCCGAATTGGTTGATATTCACTTCATTTATGGTCTAGCTAACGGAAATGGACACTCTGCAGTACGGTTGTACTAGTATAGATTTCTAAAGAGGCGCTTGCCAAATCACCAAATGTTCTCTCGTGTGCATAAGAACCTATCTGAACACGAATCCTTCACAGTACCGATGCAGGACACAGGTTGTTTGCATGCAGAAGGATTTAGATAAGTGGTCCATTCACAAATCCCCCGATTTATCTCCTCTTGATTTCTTTTCTCGGGTTCCTTGAAGACCATTATATACGAAACTCCAGCAGATTCTGACATGTACCTGGTGGCACGAACCATCATCGCTGCTGCTACGATCAGCAAAAGCTCAGTGTCTACGAGAATGTTCGGATATCCATGCGGCATAGATGCCATACGTACATCATTGCCAATAGGTGAAAGTTTATCCACCTTCTATGATTCTTGTAACTATTATTTTACTCTTTTATGGGGGTTAATAAAGCGCTATACATATTTTCTGCATTGAGCCACTTACTATGACTTTAAGTCTCTAACACTTGAGGGTGGCATTTCCGAGTTCGCTTTCCTTATGTTTATGATTCCTAACAATGTTCTCTACCACCCCTCCAAGTTTGTAAGTGGAGTTCTGGGACAAACTGTATACTGTCCTCACAATTTTAAAATAAAGAATTTGGATCCTTCTCTTTTTTTGATAGATTTCGAGCATACATGCTGGCTCGATATACAGATTAAATATATAAATAGCAACTATATATTATACGATCTGAACAGACTTCCAAATCATTCACATTTTCTAGCGATATAGAGACTACTTGGATTTCAACTGGCGACCACAGGGTTTTCAGACATATACTCAAAGACAGGTTGCTTAACAGTACAATACAAGGCACAAAGTGTGTCAGTCCGCCTACAAAAATAGTCCTGGAATGATAGAATGTTGAAATTCGAAAGTAACAAACAGATTCAATGAAAAAATTTACTTTAAATACTAATATTCGAAATTTTCAGTAAGGAAGGGGGAGATCAGTATCTGTACACTTGAAGTTTTGATTTCTAAATTTCTAGACAGAGTGTTTAATAGTATTTTCTGAGCTCGGATCACATAAATTATTTAAAGTGAACAGTGTCTTCAGGCTGTTAGCCAGGCAGTTTGTTTTTTCGTTATCAGTAAATGCGTTATTGGACAGACCATTAAGAGTTGGAATATATAGTTTTTTCTTTTTAAAGGGTTGTACAAGATTCTAATTTTTCCTTCTACCTTGTTAATATTAATAAGGTTTTTTTAAAGAATTTCTTGTTCAATTTTTTCATTTAGTTTTATGAATTTTCTTATTTAACCTTTCCTTATTTTGCTCTTGAGGGCAGAGTTCTTTTTAGTTTGATAAATCTTCCTGGCATAATTTCCCGCATTATATAAACTTCCGAGTTCTGAGTCAACATGGTGCTGTTTTTGCTTAATTGGAATGTCTCTGGTATATTATGCATTAACAATGAGATTTTGTACATTTTCTGCAATTTCTTCAATTTTTTCCAGGCAGTTAATATTTAGTATATTAAAGTTGCAATTTTTTAGTAAAGTTTGTTGGTATTTTTTCCCGGTTAGTTTTAACATTCCCTTGCATATCTGGAAGTGAATATTTGAAGTAAAAATATAGCAGTATTGGATGATGGTCAGAGCTCATCTCCGGAAGTGAGTGAATTTCATACGGAAATAAAAAAAATTTAACAACTGCGAGGTCTATTGTGTTTGCAGACGTTTAGTCGAATCTGTTGGGGATTTCAAGTCCAACCTGATCAGCCAAGGATCTAAAGAATTGCCACTATGGGAGTTAAAATGGCAGTTCCGAGAACTATGATGAGCATTAAAATCCCCACATTTTATTTGATTCGGGCTAATTTGCAATAAGTTCTCAAGATCAAATGCAAAAATGGCAGAATTAGAAGCGGAGTGATATAGATAGACGTCATAGTTATCAGATCTAGATTTTTGAAATTTAGCACCACTAGAGAAGATTCAGCAAACATAAGAATTGGGGGAACTAGTGAGGAATATTATAATGAGGAATATTACTTTTAATTGCTATTGTTCTACCTCCGCTTGGACGAAAGTCCAAAAAAAGTTTTAAGTTAACTATGGCAATAATCAAATAACTTAATAAGTCTTTCACATACACACACAAAACAGAAAAACATAATGCCATCTATTAGTGAAAACCGACATTGCTTTCTTGAAACCAAATATTTTTTGTTTAGAATTGATATTAGCCAATAGGACTTCAGAAGAAATGAGTGTATTTCGATGATCTTAAAAGATTTCTAGCCAGTTTTGTGATGTGGTCTTCCATCTTCTCTACTCTCAAGTTAGAGTGATTAACCGAGTTTCTTATCTACCAGTGCGCGATGAAACATTGAAAATTACAAAGAAACAGTAAATAAACATTAATGCTTTCAGAAAAATGGTTTGCTCTACTTGATAAAAATATCAGATGGCTTACCAATTAAAACATGCAGTAAACAGTGAAAAGCGACGTAGGCAATGAAGTATGTCAATAAAAATAACTTAATATCTCCTTAAATATTAGCCGAATCTTTTTTCAAATTTTAAGAGAATTTCATTAAATGTTCATAAATAATTTTAAAATCAAAATTGAAGATGCGACATTTTTATTGATTTTAGGGTACTGGAGTCCTTTTAATATATATAGAAGTATTTTCACTAAAAATTCAAATAAGGTATTAAAGGATCCGATTTCATTAAAACAGTATTAAAAATGGAATCAAAAATCTGTATTCCATCAAACGAAAAATGTAATGTTCTAAACGCTTAACTAAAACGGATAAAGTTAGTGACACGTAATTTTTTCCATATGTCAGTATGACAATATATATGATTAAATATATACTTGTAAATTATTAAAAGTGACAACATCATTCTACAAACCATCGTATTATTTTCGTAACTTCATGAAGAGAATAGATTTCTTACATGCCTGTATTTATATAAGTTTTTTGAACTTATTGTAAGTTCGAGAAATATTAGAATTGAGGTGTACTAGTTATAACTTGTGAAAAAACGAAAGTAAGACTTCATTTCCAATTTTTATTAAGGCCATGATTAAGTGACCTAAAAGATTAATTTTAATTCAGAAACTTTTTAATAATACAAATCATTAAATTAAAGCGTCGAGTAAGGTATTGTCATGTATTTGCACTTGTTTGATATGGGTGAAGGAAGGTCGCAAGTTTAAATCTCCACCGATAAGTCATTTTGACAGAATTTAAAATTTCAATATAGTTCAAAATTTTATAGATTCGTGAATTCGAACTATTTGCGTTATAAAATTGCATTGTCTGTGAGTTCAGAGACTTTTGGTTTATATAAAAATTCGTACACATTAGTTGCTTTTATAAGTATACATAGTAAATCCGAGGAACCGTCTTTCTTCTGACCTTCGTCTAATATTTCAAAGATACCATTTATGGTTGAGTCATAATAGCCATCATAAATATTGAGATCAAAGATTTATGAAGATCTATATCTAAATATTCAATATTGAAAAGTGAAAGCGTTGCACCACAGAGAAGGAGTTGAGTTTGATAAACGACCGCAGCGGCCCCAGGTTCTCATCATGAAAGTTAGGTCGACCTTGACTGTGAGAAATCCAAGTTTGTATCGGACGTTCAAAGCTTTCTTGTTGAAAAAAGGAAATTTTTATCACTAAGTGTTTTATTTATTGGAATTTAGTCTGATATCATACATGAAAACTTAAATTTTCGCCTTCGAAAGTCGTGGAGCATTATCCAGGAATCCTCGAGACGAAAGTAAGTAATAAGTTTATACGTGTTTCTAAACTTATATCAAACGCGAGATAAATTTATGAAAAATCGGTAATATTTTAAAAAATTCTTTTCGTTTTTGCAAATAAAGTAATGAACTTCTTTTTTTTTCGTACTATTTCCGTAGACATTTAAATTGCTCATCATATGGAATCATACTGCTGATACTGCATGCACTATTCTTCATAAAGTTAAGCTGTCCTGTATTTTGATAGCGTTATTGTTCAGTCATATAGCTTGAAAATAATCCTGTAAAATATAAACATAACATTCATAGCAATATTGTAGATAATAGTATATAGTTTTCTGGCATTTCAAGAGTTCGTTTGTGAGGGAATATTATAGTAGTATAAATACAAATATACAATATATTAAGTATATGTAGTTACATCCTGCACAAAGCTTTCTAAATTAAAAATGGACTATTGTTAATTGGAATTAAATGAACGAACTGATCTAGAAAAGTCTGCTAATGTTGCACTTATTTATTAATACAAACTGCTAATACAAGTACGTAATATTTTGGAAAAAAATCAGTATCTTTATATATTATCACATTTATATAAATTTCAATCCCATTTTAAAAAGTTTTTTCTGATTTTTATTAATATGTATTTATTTTTAATGTTGAGATTGTATAAATAAAGTAAAAGAAACTTATCTAATAATTATATTAGCTAATATTTTATTTAGACTATCAAAATACTTTGATCTATTTTAATTAACACAACTTGACAAAAGAAAGTTAATTTAATTGTTAATGACATAGAATTTTAATAATTAGTCATTTGAATCCAATAATTAGTCACTCTTTCAAAGGGGTCAATTGCTCCTTTGAATGCTATCATATTATATTTAACAAATCCTTTTTTTTTTTCAAATACTTTTTGCTGAAAAAGGCCATTATCTTTTATTTAAACTGTTCATAAATATACTGATTTGAAATTGTCCAATTAATCATATATAAATGTAAAAAGCATTTATAAGTTTGGTATGTACAAATGCTTTTCTACAGTATATAATATAGTTTCATTTGTCATACAAAAACTTTTTTTATGTGAAAAATTATGCATTTCTAATGTTTTATAAATAAATATGCTAGTTCAATAAAACCATGAGTCATTATTTTGAATGTTTGGTATTTATTATAACATCTTGCTATAAGAGGCCAAATAAAGGTATTTAATGTCTTATTAATGTTGAGAAAGTTCAGAAAAATAATCAGCTTCATAAAATGATTTTGTTTTATAGAACTTGCATTCTTTTAGTTAATTTTAATTTTTGTATCTTGAATAAGAGTGAATGTGAATTAATTTATTGTTAATTTTGAAAACAATATTGAGAGATAGTAAAATATTAACCTCATCAAAAACCTAACTTCCTGTGGAATTGAAAAAAGTATATGAAGTAAAAGAGCTTTAATTGCAAAAGAGCAAATGTAATGTAACAATTTGAAAAATACTTCATGCTTCCCAACTTTTATATACACATGTTTTTAATTATTGGTACACTGCAAACAAAAAAGAAATGTTGTGGTTTTAAACGATATTATTTATTTTAATTTAATTTCTCTATTAAAAATTCACAACTTAGTGAGAAAAAATGTTATTTTAGAATTATAGCGTCTGAGCTGTTAAATCAACAATATATCGATGGAAATTATTTATTTTTAAATTTAACGACAGTCGAAAAAGTATTTAAAATTACACTATATACCTTATTGCTTACTACAGTATCATGAATACAGGAATAGTTTTCGTCTACGGCAGAATGAAGCAGATGTTAAGTGTGGCGCCAGAGTCAATGTTAAATGAGTAGCCATTAATATGTATGGGAATGAAACTTCTGTTTCTCCTTAACTGCGAAATTATGTTTACCAGCCCGGAAATAAAATTCCAAGCTATTAATAATAGAAATTGTCTTATGCATATCTTATTTCTTAAAAATAAAATTTTAATATAAAAAATTTATTTATTAAAATAGTGGTATAACTTTTATAAACAGAGCTATTATAAGGATTGCTTTAGGAAGTGTGGGGCGCAATTGAAAAAGAATATCAACATTTGTTTCAGTTCTAGTTTTTACAATCTAAGTGTTTGGAGTTAAGAAAAGTCTAGTTGGAGTGTCCTTCTCTCGACTTTTTCGTAAACTAATAACAATATGGCGAGATTTGTGCTTCGTAGTATAGTGAAGGAAAATCGGCTGTCAAGAAAGGTAATTCCTCATGAGAACAAAGTTTCTGTCTCCTTTGTGACTGTGATTGTCAGAATGTTTCAGAATTTATTATTCCATGTATGCTTATGTTTCTGCGAATCAAGCTATTTGAAGGAGGATATAAATAACCACTTTTTCCGTTATTATTCCATTATGTTCTCGGCTGAATTTTTCAACGAACTGTTGTTAACCATACAAACATACAAAATATCAGGGTTTTGTAACGTTTTTTGAGAAGAAAGGAACATAATTTTTAAATTCTTAAATAAATTGTGTTGTGTTTGTGGTATTGAATGAAAAACGTACTTCTGAACACTTAACTTGAAATCTAAGAGATGCAGAGAAGAAATTTCTAAAATAATATATAGAAAGGCGCAGTGCGTTGGATTTGAATATTATATTAATAATATCGAAACTTAAAACAGGTCATTGTTGGAAATATTTATCGCACATCGGAAACAATCTATTAGGAGTCTCAAATAAATTTTATTTATATTAATAGAATACAAGTTCGTTCACTGATAATTATTTATACTGAGTACGGAATCACTTTTCATTTACTATAAACAAATTGAAAAAAAATCTTGCATGTTTTTTTCACTCATAACTCCAAGCATAATATATTATGCATGGCTATTTCATTCAGTGTTGGCAAAAGCAGAACTCCTCACCGCAAAATGTCTATTGGAAAGGTTTTAATTTTTTTACTAACACTGTTTTATTAATAGAGTATTCCAAATATGTCAATCTAATGGTATTCTTTGCCATGAATTAAAGCCTTTTCTTATGGTAAATTTAGCAAAAAATTTCAATCAGTTTTTCAACTTTGACCTTATTTTTAAGAAGGTTTGGCCTTGCTTTGACATTTTGATCTGTTTGCGTGTAAGACCTACTGAATGCAAGACATATTTCATCATTTACCTTACTTATCGGTCAAACCTTGTACTAAAGAAAGTGTTTCACGATGAATTTTAAATACACAGCATACACGCTAAAGATTTAAATATTATTTCTACTTCAAAAATGCGTCAATCCGCTGGTTAGTCTCATAATTTCTTAACGCACTGTAAAAGACTTCAAATGAGATTTCAACTCGCACTCTTTCAAATTAGTATGGTTTGAGGAGATGGAACCAGTTTATACAATAACGAGTATGCAAGTTTCATTTCATTATGGGCGAAGAATGTTTGACAGCTTATGATTGGATTAGGATGAAAGTGGATTTGGCTGATGAGGCTCATAGATAGATTCCGGATGTAGTCTTCAATCTCTTTTCAAAGACTTTTCAATTAAAGACTAATCAATTTTTAAGTTGATATGTATAATATCTTACGTACCATGGTATTTCCATTGATACGGAGAATTTTATTCTATAAGATTTGAATTCTCTTTCTGTACGTTTGAACTGTTAATCCTGAGATTTGGATAGAGTATGTTATAGTAGGATTAATACTAGCTATTATAGGAAAATTTTCTTTCCTTACGAGAACGGAGAAAGTATGAATGTTATAGACGCGAATGATTAAACTATGTTCCAAGATTATCAACAATGTAAGTGGCATGTTAATTGAAGGTGATCTAGCTGTCAAGCAGAAGTCCTATTCGCAAGCTCAGCATTCTTTTCCCTACGAAAGTTCTTCGTCTACGAAGGATAGTTCCTTAATTGGCTTATCGTAATGGCTTTCTCGGAAGCTTTGGACATACGTTTTCTCTGTATTACAACGCAACACGCAATAGAGTGCACCAATGTTCGATCTTTTTAAGGCTGTGCTATAACATTCTGACTGCATAATTCATTAGTCGATAGCTTGAATTCGTTGTTTTATATAAAAATAAAACACTAAAATTGATGTAACTTGTCTAAAACTTAACTTTTCGTAAATTTTTTTCAATATATATGTATCATGATTTACTTTCAAAAATTGAAGCAAATTAAAAAATATATACGTTATTGAACTTAGATTCAAAAAGAACTCAATGATTGGGCATACCAATATCGTTTCTTATGATTTTCATAATGACAATGACAATAATCTTCAAAATTACATTCTACAAAAATATACAAAAGAAAGAAAGTGCAACGAATAATTTTTACTTTGATTGAAAAATTTTTAATTTTAAAAAATCTGCTGTAAACATAGCAGAATGTGAGATTCGATTCAAAATTTGAATTTGAAATCTTGCCGTCATATTTAACCCTTCATTAATTTATAATTAAATTCTTATAGAAAAGTCTCACTGGTTTAACGAAAATTAATTAAAAATATTCCTTTCATTGTCATTTTAAGATTTTGTTTGTTAGGTATTAATTCTTAATAATAAAACTATCTTCAGCTATAAAGGGATTTTAACTTTCGCAATAAGATCTCATTTATAAAAAATTTACAGTAATTTAGCATTAAGAAGCTTGTACAAGCACTAAAGATAAGATTTCTTCAAAATCAAAAAATGATTGCTGTATTTAATCCATTATTTTAGATTAAGTAGTTAGATCATATTATTGGCTCTCTTTCATTGGGGGTTTAGAGCTGCAGTCCTCCCCGAAATTATTTTAAGAACTTGTATTTTCGTTTTTATTTTTATTTGATTATTTTTCTGCTTTGAGAGTTCAATGATCAACGAAAACGGCAAAAAAGTCATAAAAAACATGAAAGGAAGACGGAAAATCAATCAAGAAGTTAGAGAGATAAGGCTAGATCTGTAGAGTGATTTGCCCTCCCGAAAGATCAAAATTCGAGCACTGAGCACCGCTGAGTGATGAATCGGAATAAAAAAAACAACTCTTTCTGCTTTGAATATAGAGGCACCTGAGCTGCAGTAATTACAATCTCCGTTTGGTGAGTGACTTTCGCTTTGGTTTCTTCATTTTGCTTTTCATCGCTTTTTCTCATGAGCTGTTTATGTTTTCCTGTTCCACTTCATGTTGCCTGGACAGAAACGTTTCTGGTTTATTGAATATTCGTTTTCAATTTTTAGAAATCACTCTTCAAAAATAAGTTTGTAGATAATTTTCAAAAATATTACTCAGTTAAAAAATTTTTATAAGGAGGTATTAATCATTATTATTGGAGTAGAGGTTTCTAAGAAAAGCTGGAAACGGTGCAGATTTTCAAAAAAAAATCGTATTTCACAACTTTCGCTGAGCGAAAAATTGAATATAAAAAATGCAGGTCGCATTATGCCAGATTTGAATATAGTTTATAAGTATACCAGTGAAAAGTTTTGCAGTACTGCTTGTTTCTGAGCTGACGAGCCGAGCCTGGATCATATGAAAATACAACATAATTATAATGCGGTTATTAACATTTAAAATTGATTGGTGACAATAACGTCATTAACTTAATATGAAAAGAAAAAGATTCGAAAATCGACAAAAAATTCTCATTGATTTTGAATTTGTTCTCGTGAATCATATGAGAAATCGTTTATTCATTATCCAGATTTTAGGGACAGTATAGGCTGATAAATTTTGCCTGCATATATTTGCAAAGCTACCTGCCATCTTTCCTCTCTCTCTCTCTCTCTCTATTTTTTATTTTGCGTTTTGGAGAAGAACTATATTTGTGATTTTAGTGGAATAAAATCTAAAACGAACCACTAAGACTACTATCGCACTTTCAGCATATAAATTATGCTAATAAATATAATAATTAAAAACTTGGAAAAACAATGTACAAACAACGAAATAGTGAATAGTAACTCGGTCGAAATGGACTCCCATTTCACTTTATAAAAATGTGGAATTAAAACAATTTTCTTAATTATTTCAGAGAGAGCCTATATCTAATGTCCCTCTTGGCCATTGTCTGTCGGAAAAAGTGAGAGGGAAAAGAATTTATAGACAAGTGAAAGACCCGTGAGTATAGGGGGTACATAATAAAATTAAAAATATTTATTTGAAAATTAGTTGGTTTTCACGAACGCTGTTGTTTTTTCGTAATTCCAAGTTTCAGGCAGCTAAAATGAAATAAAAATTTAGTCTTTCCCTAATAAAGACGAGGGGCGTTTGTCGCCCCTCCACTCGCCGCCACTGCTCCTGAGAACAACAGTAAGTAAAGTTAATCGATATATTGCCTTCTCTTTACCACATAACCAAGACGATGGTCAACTGTACGCCCCTCCCCTCGAGACTCAAATCTTTGTAAAGCATCTACACCAGGGGTTTCAAACTCAAATGCTATCACGGGTGCTATCTAAGCTTATGCGAGCCGCAATTGTTTAGAAGAAACATAAATTTATTTCGAAAACACAATATGAGAAAAGAAAAAGGTCAATTGTAAAGTTGATGTTTTCTTGCTAACTCCTGGCATCTCTTCTCTGTTGCTAACTGGTCCGTAGAAATTAATTTCTAAATTGATCCAATAATTATGAATCTGATAGTAGACTTGTTTCCTATGATAACAGAAAGTAATTTCTAGGACTGATAAGTGTTTTACAAACATGAAAACAATTCCATATCCCAATTTTAGAGAGTTTTCAAACCAGGCAGGCAAATGTTTCTAAAATTTAGGCTTCCCACGGTCACCCAATTTTGCTTTTAAATCTAAACAGCACATGGATCTCGTTTACCTCCATTTGTTTTTTTTATGTGTTATAGACTGCTAAAACATTCGCTGATATTGGTTGGGGAAATGGTACGTCGTTGTAATACCACTGATAATCGAAAATTGGCGAATGGTGCGGCTAATTTCTCATAATTTTGTATGATTAGGATTTGTAAAAATTAAGCTACGAAATATTTGGTAAATATTTTATTACATATTGTCACGTTCGGCGGATTCCAAAGATACTCGTTGCTGGCCGCTAGTTTGACTCCCTTGATCCACATTCCCTGGCAAAAAAAGTCACGTCATGAACTGAAAAATGCAAATTCTAAAATGTCACAAAACACCTGCGTATTGAAAAATTTACACAAGTTGGCGCCTATTACCTCCTTTAAATAGTGCAGAAGCTGCGAGAATTGCATCTTTTCAAAGCAATAATTGCAGAAAAAGTTACATATTGTCACAAGAAAGGATGTGTGCAAGAAGGGTCAAATTATTGACCTGCAACCAGGCCGAAATCCTACAAGGAGATAGCTGAAATTACCAGCATTGGTTTACGTACTGTCAAGCGTATTATTAAATCCTGGAAGGTTGTGAATGATGAACCAATATCTGTGCCGAGAATGTGTGGTTGAAAAACGATTCTAAATAATCGTGACCGCAGATCATTGAAATTATTAGTACAATCTAGTCGTCAAAAATCGACCTTAGAATTTATAAAAAGCTTCGATAAAGGAAGAAAAATCATTTTCATTTGTACCATAAGACGAAGACTCAAAGGAATGGGTTTAAAGAGTAGTAATGCAGCAAGAAAGTCTTTAGTTAATGCGACTAAGCGGAAAACAAAGAGACTGCAATTTGCAAAAGAACATACAGATTGGACCTTTGAGCAATAGCAGCAAATCATGTGGACATATGAGGCAAGATTTACTCTCTTCCAAAATGATAGCTGCATTAGGGTTAGAAAGGAATTACATGAAGCTTTGCATCCGTCGATTACCGTGCCCACTGTACAAGACCTTAGAGGAAACGTTTTGACCTGGGGTGTTTCAGTTAGGCTGGACTTGAGTCAGCAACACTATACAGCAAGAAGATGAAGTCTCCTGAGTATATGAGCTTATTAAGAGACCATCGTATTCCTTCAATGGATTAGTTCTTTCCTGAAGACAATGGCATTTTTCAGGACGATAATGCTAGGGCTTTTCAAGCTCGCATTGTAGATGACTCGTTCCAAGAACATGAGGGTTCGTTCACGCACTTGATTTGATCTCGGAGAAGTCGTGACCTCAATTCCATTGCGAATCAGTGAGATGTACTTGAAAGGGTATTAAGGTATGATAAATGGAGGATTTTGACAATATGAATCCAGATGAGCAGAATTGTTCTGTGGAATCTCTACCCAATGTCTTAAATTCGGCATAGTCTTAGCACTGCAATACACGTCAAATAGATTTTGAGGCCCCCCCAGGATCTCCAGCTTCGAGGCAAGCGCCTCTAACCCCTGTGCGAAAAACAGCAACTGATGACAGTTTAATTTAAAAATTCCGTTTGATTCTACTCAGGGGTCTGGAATTGTATCACATTCAAGAAATGAGAAGGTATTAAATGTTTAATTTTCTTTTGACACCATCCCAGAATATACTCTTTATAACTTTCTGTATTATTAATATTTTTATATAATGGAACAGCAAATTGCAAAGATTACTTAAGCTTCGGAATTATTCCATTTATATCATTAAAGACAACAATGAAATGAGTCGATGACGATTCTCCGGTATCATGGATTTACATCTCTGAATGCCATTCATCAAGATCATCGCCTTTCGATTATAACTGTTATCCACACGATTCCATAATAGTATCTTTGTATGTTTGAATATTCTAATTTTGAGAAAATAAATGGCAATCTCACTCGAAATTATGAGATTTGTATGCAAAGTAGAATTATTCTTCAGACTTCTTTTGTATGTGAGTGTTGAAACGCTATTTGTAACAATGGTTTCTATTGTTATAAAATCAAATTTATTGTTTCATCAATTCCTTTATTCACATGGTTTTACCCTTATTAAAGTTATGATAAGAAAATATTGCTTTCTTTGGTCGTTGACTTCAAGGTAAATTTCTTAGTTCCGCTGTCATTTCGTAGCAGACACTTAATTTCCGTTTTTAATTCGCAGCTTTAAATATGTCCTCAAATATCCAGTGACGTTAGTTTTGGTACTACACGAGGCTTACTTTACGAATTTACTTGCGATTATGAAATTCACATGGATTTAAATATTGTTTAGTTTTTCACTTACATCATCTAACTAAAAATGAAAGAACTATACTTGATAAATTTTTTAAATCTATTTTATAATTTTGAACAAATATTAACAAAAATATTTTTTAAATAATACTTTTCAATGAAAATTTTAATGTAGAATTATAAATATATATATCACATAGATAATTTATAAATATCAGATTTTAACACGCATAATGGAAATAAATATAATTTTAAAATTATTAATAATGACCGGTTATTATTAATAATACCCGAATAATCGCATTGACCATAACATATGTATAAGAATCCTTTAATGTATGTCTCCATTTTTCTGGAACACTCTCTATATCAAAAGTTCAAAAATTGTCACCGTAAATTTATAAGGACATACTCTCAGGTAAAACGTACAGGTTTCGTAGTAAAAGTTATTCGGAGGTTTAGAAAGCACGCGTGATAGGATCTAAAATATACGTTTGCTGTGAGGGTGAGGGCAGCTTGATTGGTGAAGTTACTTCCGATTGTCCCTGCTGCGAATTATCGTGATCAACAATCCCTCAACAGCCAATGCGAAAGATGAGTTGAGGTTGATGGTAACACATTTGAGCATTTGTAATAAATATTATATAATAATTGTGTATTCAATATACCTGTGTATAAGCTGGCACAATCACTTTCAACATTATACGTCCCCTGAAGCTGTGGATTTCATCTCCGACCTGGAAAGTTATCGCGAAGCTTGAGTGTATCTGTACGCTGCGAGTTTTGTTAAATTTTGAATAAAAATTATTTTAGCTTTCCCGGTTAAACGTTTATTAGGATGCATTGTTCTTTTAGGATAATTTAGAGGTTTAGATTCCCAAAAGGTAAGTCTATTTAAAATCTTTCCACTTTCAGAATGATTTAAAGATTTGACTAAATATGTTCATCTCATTCTAAGAGATTTTCTGAATTTCAATTTCTAAAGACTGTAAATTATTACAAACATTCTAGAACTGAGTAAACACGTCGTTACGGTAATCGACTCCGCAAAATAATTTATTTTCTGAAAATAATTTTCCAAAACTACAAATAGAAGTATACAAAATAAGTAAAAACTGTTAACATCGTTCAGAAATAAACCGACTTTTGTGAAAATGACATTTTTTTATTGCTCACAGCGAAACGCGTTCTTGGCGGTAAACTGGTCAAAGAGAAAAATAACCTTAAATTTTAAAAAACATAATAAAGTTTTGAATAAAGCGATTTGATATCTTGGGATTAATTTTTGAAAATATAAAAGAAGATTATTATAAATTTCTTTCTTTTTTTGCAAATGTTTGTCAAGAATTTCTTTTGCTTCTTCCTCAATTTTATCTCTACGAATGGCATCCCTCAATATTTTACAATAAAACTCTGAACTTACCAGATAATCTATAACATAATTGCTTTGGCGGTATGCCGTGAAAATAGATTGCTCCAAATAAAGTAAAGATATTACTCATATTCCCATCTCGTTGGAATAAGGGGACACATCTCCCTAAAACTAAGAAATAGTAAAGTGAATATATATATATATATTAGCATATGGGGTTTCTTAAGATATTTAGCCCTTTCTAAGGCCATGGGAAGTATACTCCCCACCAAAACTATCAATTTTCAAATGCAATTTTTAATGTTGCCGTAAATTTTCGCCAATTTTGTCGATGAAACAAAAACTTAGATGTTCCTGTTTCTTATCCATAATAAATTACCATAACGAAGTGTCTTGACTCGGTAACTAATTATTAATTAATAAAATTAATTAACAAAAAATTAGTGTCATTCGATTACCTAAACGAATTTCTTTTCTTAAATCAATCTCAATCCCAAAATTATTTTATTATACCATTACTAGAAAAAAATGGCCCATTAAAGGGTTAAAGTCCTGGTTTTATCGTTAAAAGATAAGAAATTATTATTTTTATTGTTTTTGCAAGTGAGAATCACACTGATCTTTTCTTCAATATTATTCTGAGAGAATGTCGGATACGCTGAATTGCCCTGTATACAAGCAGTTGCTTAATCTCAAAACAAGAATTTCCAGTTATTTAGTTTGTTTGAATGTGGGTCTTTACTAGGCCTACAAAATCATCAAGCATAAATATGTTTTCATTTATGGCATCCCTGCTTTTATTTTATGCTATGTCTTTTTATCATTGCTTTAAAAACCGCTGAAATATTCGGAGTTGATGCGGTGTCAAAGGCTTCATTTATCAGGTCGAAAGCCATCAAGCAATACGCGAATAGCAAGCTTACTTGGATATATGTAATTATTGATTGATATTTCAAAAAGATCAGAAATCTCAGCGAAAGCTGTAAAAATACGATTTTTCAAAGGTCTACAACGTTAAAATTTACTTAGGAACCTGTAATAATAATGACTAATCCTTCCTTATACAGAGTTTCAACTGAATAATAGTTTAGAAAATTATATTTAGAAAATCATCTTGTTTCCGAAGAGTGATTTCTAACAATAGAAAAAGAATATTCAATGAATCAAACACGGTTTTGCCGAGGCAGCATGAATTGAAACAGAAACCCATAAATCAAAAGTTATCCAAACACAATCATCAGCTATCAAACATTCTGAAGAAAGGTCAAACGAGGAAGATAAGGCGAAAGTCGCTCGCCAAAGGCGGTCTGTGATGACTGCAGCTGGAGCGTCTCTAAATTCAAAGGGATAAAGGGTTACTTTTTTTCGGATTTATTGCTCAGCGTTGCTCAGAGTGCGAATTTTGATCCTTTGGAGGGGCAAACTCTCAGCAGCTCTAGCTTGCGTCTATCTTATTGTTGATTGATTTTACGTCTTCATTTTAAGTTTCTTATTACTTTATTGCCATTTTCCTTGATAATTGTAGACTGAAAGTGGAAAAATAGACAAATAAGAATGTAAACGAAAATACAAGCTTCTTAAATAATTCCATGGAATACCGGAGCTCTGCACTCTTAATGGGCGAGCCACCACTGGGTTTGATATTCGATAACTTTGGTATTAGTGATTAAGGTTTTGCGAAATTACTGAAAACATTTACACACTTATTACTGAAAATAACATTTATTGTAATTGAGCATGACTTTATGACAATTTGAGTATATTAGTACCTTCGTTCACTCCGGTAAACTTTGGAGACGTCACGACGATACAAAATTATTATGACCTTGGCCTCAACCCCCTCCCGAAATCCCGGATTCGCCAATGTAAATATTGGTTTCACATGAGTACTAATGCTAGGATCAATCTCAATTGCTGCTAAAGCTACAGTATAGAGGCACATCGGAAACACCAATATCGGATATGAAATAAATAGGAAAAAAACAACCATAAAATTATTGACTGTGACATGGATTTTACCAAAGCCTTAATAACTACAGAAGGAGCCAGTATAGTATTGTGAAATAGATTTATTGTGGAGGTTTCAGCGGAAGAAACCATTTTGTATTGTTTTGATAAGAAAGTAATTCCGGTTTTTTCGGTGTGCAATAAAATTCAATTTTTTTATACAAAGGAGGGACTTAAATCAATTATGCATTTTCCATGATGTTCGATACTCTTTTTTTACATCTTCCTGGCAATTTCATGATTTCGAGTTCTTAGAACTTCTGATCCTTCTTACCAAACAAATTATACAAATTTGATTTTAGATCCTCATCGTTAGTGAAATTTTTATCAATCAAAAATTTTTGCAAACATCGAAATAAGTGATATTCTGATAGTCAAGGCTATATAGAGGATGGGGCATTACTTCCCCTCCAAGCAACAATAATCTCCTAAGTGTTAGAAAAATGGGCGAGGTTTTGAATTATCATGGTGGAACACAATTCCTTTGCGATTTGCCAATTCTGGCTGTTTCCCTTTAACCCTCTGAGCTACTAATAGGTCAGAGCAAACCGTCTCAAAAATCTCTCTCTGCTTGGCAATGGGTTCCTTTAAGAACTATCCCCGTCACACAAGAGGTGTTTGAAAAACTAACGACTGAATTTTTTTCCCTCTCATTGCTATCTGCGGGAGGTCTAATTATCCCAGCGGGGAGAGTCTTCCCCCGTTGCTTATCGCTAGTACTTAAATCCAACTTTGTAATCCGATATTGATTTATTGAATGAAATCGAAATTTGTCATCGAGTTTTACCATTCAGGGACTCAGCAATACAATATTCATTTTAAAATAATTTATTCAAATTGTATCCAAATTTTGTGACTGTTCCGAAAAATATATTAACCTTACCAATTACAAATGTTTCTGCAGAAATATCTTTCTCATGATTAAAAATAATAAAAAAAATTACTCGAGTTCTAGAATTTGTTAAGAACGATTCAATTTCTTAGCCATGATATCTGTCAAATCCGAATAAGCTATAAAATTAAATTGTGATTATATTATCAAGGAATTTGCTATAATGAATGTAAGAAAATGAAACAAAAATAACATATTGCTTGTTACCTTATTCTAGCAAGTCGCAGTCCCAATTGTATTTTATGAGTTCATGAAGAAATTATTTTTATTATTTGAATTGTGAACAGTTCTAAATGTGATTGAAATGCTAATTTTTTAAAAAATATTTTAGTTATGTATCATTTTCATGTATTCCTTAATATACCAATTTGCGCAATGTAATAAATAACAAACTGCGATAAATTAATTATTCTGGATAAGAAAATATATCTGGGTTTCTAGTTCTATTTCTAAAAATAGGAATAGAAACCCAGTCAAAACTTATTACTTTTTTCCTACAAGGTCTTTTTTTTTTGCAAAATTGCCAAAATAAAAAAATAACAGAAATCTGTTACTTATTTCAAATTATTCATGCGATTTCAGGGATAAACACCTTTTCAAGGTGTTATGCGGAATGTTTGCCAAAATTGCTAAGATAATCAATTTAGAGGTTCATTCAGGGGCATCTCTTCACAAGCATTTTTTTGTTTATGAAAAGAAAAGCTGATAAGCATTTCTACGCCATAATAAGAATCTGAGAAAGATTTTCTTCCACAAGTTTCCGAAAAGCTGCATTGAAACTTCCCTACCTTGCTATTCGTTTTAACGATAAGGAATTCAATTGTTGCCGGAAACGTTCCTTCCTACCACCTGCGAGCCCGTTTATTGTAAAGCTTATCACCACGAATCTGTCACTGTCAACCAAGTCATCAAAGAAGGGGATAGCAGAGGCGAGAAAACACGTATTTGCCGCTTACGACTGCAAAATTCAAACCAAGAAAAAGCCGTTTGTTCCCTTCTTGAAGGCGACCGAAAGAGAAGAAATAACACGGTTATGCAGAAGTCGGAGTACATTTGCTTTACGTAGAAAACCTTTTGCGGCGCTCAGAGGGTTAATTGCTTTCTCTAGCTTCGTTAGTGGTTGACAGCAAACATTAGAATTTATCGTTTGAATCCTTAGAAAAAGCTCAAAATGCACAGTACTTTTAAAACCCACCAAATTAAAAGCATGCTCTTTTTTTATCTTTTTGAGATTTTAATGTGGTTTGCATAGGTTCATCGCGCTTGAATCCCGATCGATTTAGATTGATATTACTGTAGATTATTCATTTTTCTTCCCCACTAATAATTCTCTTCAAAAAAGGATAAATGTCTTTCCCTTTGAGATCCATACCGCAAACATCGATTCGTTAAGTTAAATGAATCTTCGAATTCATGTGCAAACCAAATATTGAGATTCTTGACAAATTCAAGACGTTTTAAATGACTTTCAATGGCTGTGTATGATACTTTTGATCTCTCTGTAATCTCTCGCGCAGTTAGATGGCGATTTTATTCAATTATGGGTTTAAATTTGTCATCAGTATCTTCAGTAGTCCAACGGATAAAAAATCTCCTGAACGGAATTTTTAAAACCAATTCTGACACTTTCGCTCTGTTAAGCAGTCAAAGTCATAAGCTTCACATAACTCTTCGTCAGCCTCAGCAGCTTTCTTGCCATTACGGAAATAAAAAAAAGTAAAATGTGTCGAAAATGTTTACTTCAAAACCCCATTTTAAAACACTTCAAAATATACAGCTGCAATTCAAATTACGCACATTTGTCTCCCAACATTAAGTTGAATATGGCAACAATCAAATGACTTCATATGTCTTTCACACACACACACACACATACACAACAAACATAATTTCATCTGTTAGTGAAAACCGAAATTACTTTCTTGCCAACCAAATAGTTTTGTTTAGAATTGATATAAGCCAAAAGGACTTGAGAAGGGATGAGTGGATTTCGATGATCTAAATAGGCCTTTAAAAAGATTTCTAGCCAGTTTTGTGATGGGTTTTTCCATCTTCTCTACTCTCAAGTCAGAGTGTATAACCGAGTTTCTTATCTACTAGGGCGCGATGAAGCAATGAAAATTACAAACAAACAGTAAATAAACATTAAAGTTTTAAGAAAGGTGGTTTGCTCTACTTGATAAAAATATCAGGTGGCTTACCGATTAAAACATGAGATAACTAGCGAAAGGCGACGTTGCAAGTGAAGCATGCCAATAAAAATGACTTCATATCTCCTTAAATATTAATCCAATCGTTTTGAAATTTTAAGAGAATTTCGTCAAAGGTTCAGAAATAATTTTAAAATCAAAATTGAAGATACGACATTTATATCGATTTTAGGGTACTGAGTCCCTTTCATATATACAGAAGAAATTGCATCAGAAAATCAGATCAGGTATTCAAAGGATCCAACTTCATCAAAACAGTATTAAAAATAGAATTAAAAATTTCTATTCCATCTAAAAAAATGTAACGTTTTAAACACTTAACTAACAAGACAAAAGGTAGTAACACAAAAATTGTATCTATGTGACAGTATTGCAGTATATATAATCAAATATATAATTGTAAATTATTGAAAGTGACAACATCATTCTACAAACCATCGAATTATTGTAAGTAACTTCATCAAAAGAATAGACTTCTTACATTTCTGTGTTTATATAAGTTTTTTGGGTTTATTATAAGTTAAGAAATATTAAAAATCAGGTGTATTAGTTATAACTGGTGAAGAAAAAGAAAGTAAGACTTCATTTCAAATTTTTATTAAGTTTATTAATAAGGGGCGTAAAAGATTAGTTTTAAATCAGATAACTGTTTAAAAATACATATTATTCCATTAAAGCGTTAATTACAGCACGAAATTGGCACGCATTCGCACTTGTTTGATATGGGTAAAGGAAGGTCGCAAGTTCAAATCTTCACCGATAAGTCTTTTCGACAGAATTTAAAATTTCAATATAGTTAAAAATTGTATAGATTCGTAAATTCGAACTGTGTTATAAAATTGCACTGTGTGTGAGTTCAGAGATTTCTGGCTTATATAACAATTAGTATGCATTAGTTTTGTTTTTCCACGTATACATAGTAAATACGAGGAAACGTCTTTCTTCTAACTTTCGTCTAATATTTCAACGATACCATTTATGGTTGGGTCATAACGACCATCGTCGATATTGAGATCAGAGATTCGTGAAGATCTATATCTAACTATTCAATATTGAAAAGTGGAAGCGTTGCACCACAGAGAAGGAATAGAATTTGATAAACGACAGCAGCGCCCTCAGGTTCTCATCATGAAAGTTACGTCTCCTGAACTGTGAGAAATCCAAGGTCAGCGCCATGTTATCGTATCCGACGTTCGAACGTTTCTTCTTGAAGGAAGGGAATTTCCATCACTAAGTATTTTAGTTATTGAAATACAGTCTGATATCATATATGAAATTTAATTTTTCACTTTTGAAATTCGTGGAGCATTATCCAGGAATACTCGAGACGAAAGTCGGTAATGAGTTCATACTTTTTTCCAAATTTATACGAAAAGCGATTTAAATTTATGAAAAATCGGTAATATTTTAAAACCTTCTTTTCGTATCTGTAAATAAAATAATGAACTTCCTTTTTTCGTACTATTTCCGTAGACATTTAAATTGCTCATCATATGGAATCATACTGTTGATACTGCATGCAGTATTCTTCAAAAACTTAACTTGTCCTGTATTTTGATAGCTTTATTGTTCAGTTATATGACTTGAAAATAATTTTGTAATCTATAAATATTACATTCATAACTATATTGTAGATAATCGGATATAGTTTTCTGGCATTTGAAGAATTCGTTTGTGAGGGAATATTATAGTAGTATAAATACAAATATACAATATATTAAGTACATGTAGTTACATCCTGCACAAAGCTTTTTAAATTAAAAATGGACTATTGTTAATTAGAATTAAATGAACGAACTGATCAAGAAAAGTCTGTTAATGTTACAGTAATTTATTAATGCAAACTGCTAATACAAGTATGTAATATTCTGTAAATAAATAAGTATATTTATATAGAATCACATTTCTGTAAATTTCAATACCATTTTAAAAAAGATTTTTATCATTTTTATTAATATATATTTATTTTTAATGTAGAGATTGTATAAATAACGTAAAGGAAGCTTATATAAAAACTATATTAGCAAATATTTTATTCAGACAATCAAAACACTTTGTCTATTTTAGCTTGTTGGCTAATATTTTGTTGGTCTTATTAGCGTATTTAATGTTTTTTTCCTTTTTCTTTTGATGTTTGTACTTGTGGATTTGCTACCTGGTTTCTCTTTTTTGGGGGGAGTTCGGGCTATGAGAAGCTGTCTTCGCCTAAAATAGGCCTGCTTCTACAGAAAATTCCCTAACTATTCTTCTGAATCCATTTCGAATAGTTTCTAACCCTTGAAAAAGTGAACTAAAATGGATTCCTTGTTTTTGTTGTATGCTTTTCGTTTACTTCTAATTACTATAGGATTGCTTGTATTACTTTCTTTTTTTAATTTTGGCTTTAATGGTATATCTGTTTATTGTCTATTTTAATTAACACATCTTGACACAAGAAAGTTAATTTAATTGTTAATGACATAGAATTTTAATAACTAGTCATTAGAATCTAATAATTAGTCACAGTTTTAAAAGGTCAATTGCTCTTTTGCATTCTGTCATATTATATTTAACAAATCCTTCTGTTCTTCCCCTGATATTTGCTGAAAAAGACCATTATATTTTAGTTAAACTGTTCATAAATATACTGATTTTAAATTGTCCAATTAATTATATATAAATTTCACAACTATTTATACGTTTGGTAAGAAAATATGAATGTACAAATGCTTTTCTACAATATATAATATAGTTTCATTTGTCATACAGAAACTTTTTATTATGTGAAAAATTATGTATTTCCAATGTTCTATAAATAAATATGCTAGTTCAATAAAGTCATTATTTTGAATGTTTGGTATTTATTATAACATCTTACTATAAGAAGCATAATAAAGGTATTTAATGTCTTATTAAAGTTGAAAAAGTTCAAAAAGATAGAAGATCTTTTAGATAATCAAAATCAAAATTAGATCAAAAAAGATCTTTTAGATAAGCAAAATAAGATAATCAAAATTAGAAAAAAAGATTTTTTAGATAATTTTGATTTTTGTGTCTTGAATAAGAGTGAATGTGAATTAATTTATTTTTGAATTAAAAAGAAATTATTGAGAGGTATTAAAATATTTATCTCATCAAAAACTTAATTTCGTGTGAAAAGTATATGAAAAGTTCGTAAAAAAAGTATATGAAATAAAAGATCTTTAATTCAAAAAGAGCAAATAGCAAATGTAATTAATTAATTTGAAAAATACTTCATACTTCACTAATTATATATATATATATATTAAATTATTAAATTTATAAAATTATTAATAATTAATAAATTATTGGTACACTACAAACCAAAAGGAATTTTTGTAGTTTTAAATGATGCTCTAAGTTTTAACGTAGGACTACGCTCCTCCCATTGGGGTCTAAGGAAGGAATTTGATTCATACGGTAAAACGCTAAATAAAACGTTGTATGGGAGATCCTCTATATCTCCGTAACTACCAATGTCTCATTTTAGAGATAAAGGGTAACAACAGAAGTCACAAAAGAAAAAAAAATTGAAAATGGGAATTGTAGTTCAGCGACTAGTGAGTCGCTAAGTTGGGTAAAAATACACATGAATTGGTAAGGCGATTCTATATATCTTGGTAACTACATATATTAAAAAGATAATTAATGTCTTATTTTAGAGATAAAGGGTAACAAAAAAAGTTACAAAACAAATTGAAAATCGGAAAAGAGTTACGTGAGTAAAGTAGTCCTACGCCTTTAAAATCAGTGGCTGTTTGAAAAAGACAGCCTGCCTTCACTTTTTTTATTTATTTAATTTTCTCTATTAAAAACTCTCAATTTAGTGAGAAAATTATTTATTTTAGAGTTATAGCGTTTGAGCTGTAAAATCAACAACATCTCGAGGGAAATTATTTATTTTTAAATCTAACAATAGTCAAAAAAGTATTTATAAATGCACTATATACCTCATTGCTTACATGTTGTCATGACAACAGGAATTGCTTTGTCCACGCCAGAATGACGTATTTGGTTAGTTTCGCGCCACAGTCAGTCTACGGCCACACGAGCGTTTTCCTGCAGCCGCTGCTTGAAGCTCGCTTCTGCCGCAAAACGATGCACTGGGCCTATTTTTCAGGCTCGGGAAATAATCGCTTTGCTGCTTATGGTGGTTTCCGTTGGTATTTTCGTGTGTTCCAGGTCCGGATTATCAAGTAGGAAACTGTCTAGGGGTCCCGCAACTTTCGGGGCCTCAGGCCTCGAAATTTTTGCCGGCATTTTCAGGGTTATTAATTTTTTTCAACTTTTATTTGGTTTACAAGGGCTATGTACTCGAACTTAGTTAAATTAGTTTAAATTTCAAAACACTATTCTTAGCAATTTTTTCATGTTTTAAATTTCTCTTGCAGGTATGTGTGGTGAATCTTTTTTTTACAGTTTACGGATTGACTCATGAGTCAACACCACTGTCAAACTTTGTATATGAGTACTTGGAATGTACTAAAACAAATTTTGTTGCTTTTTTACGGTTTTGTTAAAAAGTTGATGAAAGTATCTTTCTTGAAACTGACCAGCAATTAAATGTCATATAAAATTTTCATAACTCTAATTATATAAAAATTGCTTATATAGGTATTAAATTAAAATCAATAAAAAGATCTGACTTTGGTAGTTATGGAGGGGGGAGAGGGCACGTAAATTAATTGGTCTAAGGGCTAATACAGGACTCAATCTGGCCCTGTTGTTTTCTGTTCTACATATTTTTTTATATTTAAAATAAATATATCAAGGAATACTACTTGGATAGTGTGCTTATGATTCATGAACTTCCATAGTTTTTTTCCAGTTTTATATCACAGATGTGGATATTTATTATATTTTCACATCATTCAGCTCATTCTTTGGTCCTTTTATACTGCTTTTTTGTTGAATGTTTACATTCTTCTGTTTCTTTTTAAATAAAATTGTTTAAAATAATTGTACTTATTAACCTTTTCCCAATTACAACCTAATTTTAATAATTACTCTCTTAAAACTTGATTGTTTTGTCCTTTTCAGATAGCAGTTCAAAATTACGAAGTACGCCACACAATACTACTCGTTATGATTCAAAACTAGACGTTAGTATAACTAAAAAAAGCTATTTGTGTCATGTAGCTGAAAAGTAACCATCTCCACTTTTTAAAAATACGTTTTTAGGATTATATGTCCATTTGACCCTCTTAACATCTCTCCATCATGCAATGGTAATTAGAATGCATTGCCAAAACGCTTCGAACGCCATGCAGTTTATTTTTCAAAGCTCATTTTGACTAGATGTGACAGAAAATCCACTTTTCACAAAACTTTTCTTATTTGGAGATGTACGCTTTTGCAGCTGCACAGCACATTTATTACTCAGTGTATCTTAATTCGAAAAAAATTGCGTTTGTGGTGAAAGAAATTAATATGTTTCAAATTAAAGCAGGAATTCTTTCGACTACCTTCTTACGTAAAGAAATATTTATGAATCTATAACTTATCTTTGATTTTTTTTAGATGAAGGGAAAGAATGCCAGAAAGAAACAACCAAAGCTCTAATGAATGTTATACTAAGCACTTTCGCTTCGTTTGCAAGTACGAGATAAATGGAATGAATCTTTTATTTATACATTTCTAATGTATCAAAAGTTTCACACAAACAACTGTTTGAATTCGCCACTCTGTTGCACTAGCAAGCAGAAACAACTGACTGAGCTCGCATCAGTAAAACCTCACATGTGGCCAGACGTGGTTTGAATACGGCCGATGAGGGCAATGACCGCCGTGAGAAAACAGCGTAGAGCCGCTCGTGTGGCCGTAGACTTAATGTTAAATTAGTAGCTATTAGTGTCTATAGGAATGAAACTTCTGCTTCTCCTTACCTACGAAATGGGGCCAATTCACGGTCAGGTGACAGTTCAAAAATGACCGAATTGAGAATTTTCTGCAGCCAACTTTTTCCAAAACAAATTAAAAATTTAAATTAATGCTCTTGAAAGTTGTTTCTCCTCAAGATGAGTGTCTTAATGCCCTGCTTCTAGGGATCTAATGCTAATTTTTTCCTCTAGGTGCAAGTTTATATGGATTTTCTAGTTTGGCCTTCTTCAACGTAGAAGCAAGGAATTGGTTTATCTGTCATATCTCAAAAAATTACTAAAAAATTATCATTATCTTTTGTAGTTAAGCTATTTGACCACAATAAATTGCTTAATGACTTATTTTCTATTAGCTAAGGTGTATTTTTTTACGCATAAAGAGGGAAAAATTGGAATTCCCAAAATTAAAAAAAAATTTATATGTTGCTGCAGCTCACTTTTTCAAAACATATTAAAATATTAAATTAATGCATTAAAAAGTTGTGTCTCCACAAAATGAGTGTTTTAGTACCCTGCTTATAGGGGTCCAAAGCTAATTTTAGCCTGTGGTTGTCCGATTATATGGGTTTTATAGTCTTTTTCAACGTAATAACATGGGAATTGATTATACCATTATTCAACAAAATAATGCAAAATTATTGTTCTCATATGGGTAAAAGCTATGTATTCTAGGTATTTTAAATATCAATAATAAGTCTTATTTTAAACCGAATCCAAATGTTAACGCTAGTTTACACTTTATTATGCATATTTTTGTTGTTCTGTTACTTTTAATTACCATGTATGTAATTAAGGGATATACTTCGTAACATAAATTACTATTTTTGCTCTTTACTTTGGATTTTAATATTAAGAAAGCTTCAGTAAATTAGCAGGATGTGCATGAAAATAATACTTGGGTAGATCTTGATTAAAAGGATGTAAAAATTGCTCTCAAAATTCTTTTCAGGCATCTTTTAAAATTCAAAGTACTACTCCATGGATCACATATGAAGTTTTACTATATAAACATTATCATGAAATTAAAAGCAAAATACTTCATAATTTGGAGGCTATATAGAACGAAAAAAAATTTCAGGTTGAAAATTTTTAGTTTTTCGTAAAAATTAGTTAAAGATAACTTTTTTCTTGATCAGATAAAAAAATAACATGGTAATTTAAAAGAAAAAAGCAAATGCTCTATTGTGTCAAGACAGACATTTTCAAAAAAATTACTAAAATTTAAAAAATGGTGATGAGGAATTCATAAGGTCTTGTGGGTATGAAAGTATTCTGCACTTACATAAAAATATTTATTTCCTTTCTATCGTATGTTATTATAGAAATTATCTACATTTGTAAAGAAAGAGTCCCATTTTTATTTTCCACCATTTATTTTCACTCCTATAGTACTAGGGGAGATTGAAAATGATTCACACCAATTAACCACAAAGTTACTTTAACAATTATGCTGAGTTTCTATTTTTTTAAAATGTGTTGCATGTATCTTGTATACAAAAATAGAAAAACAATTATAAGGACAAGTTGAAAATTTTGGTATGAAATGATCAAAAAATTTATTAAGTTAAGATCATTTTTTTCTCGATCGGTTAAAAAAGTAATACAGTAATTTGAATGAAAAAAGCAAGTATTCTATAATACTCCTTATGTCAAAATAGTCATTTTTAAAAAGAATTAAGGATTACTGAAAGGTGGTTATGAGAGAACAGCAATTTGGAGGTAAAGTATTTTGCAGTTACAGAAATGTTTTATTTCACACCTATTGTATATTATTATAGAAATTATCTTCATTTACAAATAAAGAGTGTTGTATTTATTAACAGTTAATATACTTTGACATTTATTTTCACTCCTATACCACAGATATCAAAATAAATTGCACTTACCTTGGCACAAAATCATATAAATGTACTGAGAAGTGTACGTACATACTTTTAATATTCATTTACTTATATATTATCAACATTTATGGAATGTAACTTACAGAAATTTTACAAAAGTAAAAAAAATTGCATTTTTATCATTTTTATTTACATTCATTATGAAAAACAACGCTACAAAATGGAAAAATAAAGTGCATGCAATTACTATCAAGGTAAGACAGAAATATATGGAAAAATCATATTTATGAATGAAAAAAGAAAAAAAAGGATTGATGCTTATCTGAGAAAGAAAACATTATAAAAATTAAATATATTGCTCTTTTGGTAAGGGACATAATTATGGGGCAAGAATAATAACAATATTAGTCACTAATAGAAAATAAAAATCAATTATTTTGCAAAGAACTATTTAACAGTGATTAAAGGGCTATGAGAGTTACACAACATGCAAATAATAAAAAAGATAGAATTTATGTTAAGCAAACTTTCCGAACATATAAACGAGTTCTAAATAAGCATTCTAATAATAATCCTGATTTGTCGGAATTCAAGAGCACACTAAACACAAAAATTAAATAAACATATCTTCGTAACATGGCGGAAGAACGTTAACGACAGACCCATAGCCAAAAGCGGTGCGGTTTAGTGTTTAGATGACATGCACATCTTCGGCCATTTTGTACCTGTGCCGTGGTCGTAAATTGACTCCATTATATTTACAAGCCCAGAAATAATATTCCAAGCTTTAAATATAAAACAGAAGAATGTTGTAAAAAAATTGTAATGTTTAATAAAAATAATAAATTTTATATAGAAATGTATTTTATTAAAATAATGGTAAAACTTTTATAAACACACCTATTCACAAAGATGGCTTTAGACAATATGGGCAGCAATTGAAAAAAATATATCAACATTTTTTTAAAGTTTAAGTTCTAGGTTTTTACAATCTAAGTGTTTGGAGGTAAGAAAAATCCAGTTGGGTCGTCCTCCTTTCGACTTTGTCGTAAACTAATTACAATATGGCGAAAGTTTCTGTCCCATTTTTGACTGTGATTGCCAGAATGTTTGTAGATTTAGGCTTGTGTTTTTGCGTATCAAGCTATTTGAAAGGAGGATATAAACCACCACTTTTTCTGTTATTATTCCTTTCTGTTCTGACTGAATTTTTCAACGAACAGTTGTTAACCATAAAAATCCATAATATCAGGGTTTTTCAACGTTTTTTTTTTGAGGAAAAAAGTAACATAATTGTTTAATTCATCGTATTTCATTCAATAACACAAGCACAATTTATTTAAGAATTTAAAAATTATATTGAATGAAATACGTACCTCAGAACGCTTAACTTGAAATCTAAGAGATTAAGAAAAAAAATTCTAAAATAATATGTAGAACGGCGCAGTGCGTTGGGTTTGGATATTAGCAGAATAATATCGAAACTAAAAACATGTCATTCTTGGAAATTTTTATCTCACATTGGAAACAATCTATTATCAGTCTGAAATCAATTTTATTTATATTAATAGAATACCATTTTTTCACTCATAATTATTTATTCTGACTACGGAGTCACTTTTAATTTACTATAAGCAAATTGAAAAAAATTTTGCATATTTTTTTCATCCTTAACTCTAACTCTATTATGTTTGGCTATTTGATTTAGTGCTGTCTAGAGAAGAACTCTCCACTGCAAAAAGTTTATTGGAAAGGCTTTAATTTTTAACTTTAACACTTTTTTATTAATAGAGTATTGCAAATATGTCAATCTAATGTTATTCTTTTTCATGAATTAAAGCCGTTTCTTATTTTAAATTTAGTAAAAAAGATTTCAACCAGTTTTTCAACTTTGTCCTTTTTTGGTCTTATTTTTAAGAAGGTTTAGCCTTACTTTGTCATATTGATCTGTTTCCATGTAAGTCTTAGTTCTTCATTCATCCTACTTAGTGGTCACACCTTATAGTGAAGAAAGTGTTTCACTATCAATTTTAAATACACACGCTAAAAATTTACAGATTATTTCTTCTTTAAAATTGTGCCAATCCGCTAGTTGTATTATAATTTGTTAATGCTCTATAAAAGACTTCAAACGAGACTTCAACTCACACTGTTTCAAATTAATATGGTTTGAGGGTATGGAACGAGTTAATAGTTGCTTATGGGTATGCAACTCCCCTTCCATTATGGGCGAATAATGTTTGATTCGATTAGGATAAAAGTGGATTTGGTTGATGAGGCTCATAGACAGAATCCGGCTGTAGAATTCAATCAGTTTTCAAAAACTTTTCAATTAAAGTCTTTTATCAATTTTCAAGTTGATATGCATTATATCTCACGTACCATGGTATTTGCAATGATACGAAGAATTTCATTCTGTAAAATTTGAATTCTCCTCCTGTACGTTTTAACTGTTAATTCTGAGATTTGGATAGCGTATGTTAATGTAGGACGATATTCTTGCTATTACAGGAAAATTTTCTTTCCTAACTATTAGTAAAAAACCATTTAGTTAAAAAAACAGTAAAACCAATCTTTATTACTTCCCTATGTTTTTTTCTGCCTTCCGAAGCAACCTTCACTAGTGAGCATCGAAACATCCTACAGTTAGATATGATAATAGACATAATTATTCTAGTCTTGTTTATTCGTTTAGAGCAGAATTTGTTCAAAAGTGCCTAGAACTGGTCACCTGACGACGATTCGAAATTACGTGGTTCGTCCCAAAATAGCCCTCCAGTTGTTTCAAAACGTATCGTTACTATAATTAAAACTAAAAATCAAAAACAAATATTAATCTTCGTCGTATTTGTTAATGAAAGAATCGGAAATCGCTTTCCTCTCTGTTTAAGTAATCCGCAAATACATTTGTCGTTCAAGGGTAGTCAGATGTCGTTTTCCTACCAACAACAAATGTGATATCGTTCTTGAAATATCTTTTCTGACATAAGAAGAATGAAATCTATGTAAATTTTTTATTTTTGTGAAATTTTTAATGCGAAGCGACATTTAACATATTGTAGATCAATAGGTCTGTAACAAACACATATATTTTTGTTTTCCGTAGGATTTTTTTAAACCCCAAATCGTAAGTTTTCGGTATCACGATTTTCGCCGTTATGTCAAGACGACGGCCCTATAGTAACTTCGGGGTTTCTGTTTCAAGCATGAAGAAATCGTCTAATTCACCTTTATGCTGATTTGTAACGTAAGCAAACACATGCATTACTTTGGATGTATAAAGCATTTTAAAAGGTAAGTTTACATTATCCCTTTTTCTAGAAAATTTGTTTTAAATGATTTAAAATTGTAAATATATTTAATATTTTCTTTTCTTTTTTAATAATTTTTTTCATCAAACTTTTCAAGTATCTTAAACAACAGATAATGATTTTGTTTTTCAGCTTACTATAATTTTTGTAAGAAAATAAATGGTGAATACTCAAAATTAAGTGCAATGATTATATTCAGAATATAATTACGTCATATATGAATACGTTTTCACTTTTGACATTACTGCTTTAGATTCTTCCTCTTTTTTCGTTTTATTTGTTTAAAACAACTGCAAATATTTGAAGTTCATACTATGTCAGCGAACTCATTTATAGATTATGAATTCAGCTTTTCGGTATATATTTTTTCTTCAGGTTTGTACCTTTACAGACCCAACTGGTCTTTGTGCCTCTAAACATAACTCTAACTTCCTATTGTATACGCAATACATGAGGACGGAACTTAATTGACTATAACGATTGCCTTTTTTAACCCTCTGAACGGTTAGCTTTTCTGATGAACTTGCTTTTAAAGTGAATAATTGGATCTTTCTTTCGTTTGATCTGAATTTTAGGAATGTTTTATCCATGAGAGTTTAAAAAATTATACATATATATGTTACGGTTAACGTAGATAATCGTTTATTATGAATAATAACAGGCGATTATGCATAATAACCAAGTAAGCCGATTAAAGTGGATGATTTATGAGAATTTACCACATTAACCGGTTATTATGCATAATTACCAATGAAGTTTAATCAATGTGATTAATTACATTGTCATGTGATCTCATTGACCAAACTCCATTGATAAATCTGAATAATTAAGCAAAAATTATTATTTAATTCAATTAAAGGTTAGTCGCTTAAAGTTAAATAATTTCGATACCAAACTATTTGTAGGTTGTCTTTGCACTATTTCCGGTTTCCAATGTAGAATTTGAACCGCACTCGCGAAGTCTGGGCAATCCAAAGAGAGTTTTTTAACATAAAAAACATCCCATGGCTTCGATAGCAGCGGCAACCGGAAGCTAGTAGCTTCTCTATCTCATTGAATGTAAGGAATCTGTGTTTTTTAAACACTCAAGTGAAGCAGGAGAAATTGTGCTCGCGATGCCTGCAGCATCTGAAATGGTCATCGGGCTGATTTTTTTTACCTTAAAAAATCCTATGGCTTCGCTAGCAGGGGTAACCGGAACCTAGAAGCTTCGCTCGCTCATTGAAAATAAGAATATTGAAAAAATTAGAGGAGAACACAGGTATATCAGAGAATGTAAAAAATATAAAGCATTTGCCCCTAGTAACTTCGCTACTAGCTGTAAATGTTTTTCAAAACAAGGAATAGGGAAGGAATAATAGACTCATTTTTTAAGAAATCACTCAGTTCTAAAATTTGCAATTGGGAAGAAATACTTTAGATTTAGAAAAAAGTAGACTAATGTGAATAATCAAAGAAATTACCACGCAAGTGAAGACAGTATTCTAAATTAAGAATACTAAAATATGAATAATCGACTTCATAAAAATCCACGCAAACGATTTTTTTTAATTCATAAATCAATAAAAATTGTTCAATTACGTAATCGGTGAAATATAAAATCACTAAATAAATAAAAATTCTTTTTAATAACATTTAATTAAAATTTAATTTTCCAACTTTAGAGGATGTTAGAGGAGCCGAAAGCTTCTCTGTTGAAAATAATCACATTGACCGAATTTCATTGCTAATTATGCATAATAACCGTTCAATGTGGTAAATTCTCATAAATTATCCATTTTAACCGGCCTACTTGGTTATTATGCATAATAACCTATTATCCACATTGACCGTAACATATACATGAATTATCTGCTTTTGAACTCAATATGAGAAACGGAAAAATACGTTCAAAACGCTTAGAAGGTTTTAACCCTCTCATACCGAATGAGGCGGTCCTAGGCGGTCTAAAAATTTCTTCTTAACAGCAACGAAGGTCGTTTTGAGGCGGTTGGGTTCTTCTGAAGGGAGATGAGGTTCTAAAGTCACTTCGGAGATAAGCGCAGTAGGAGGCTCAATTATCCTTGCCAACCGGAGCCCTTTTCCGGGCGCCTTAAGAGAAGGTTATAGCAGGGGTGTGGTGGTGGAGTAAATGGCCACCCATGTTGGGAGAGTCCAATTCATGTCGCATCCTCCCAAAATGATCAGGTTTTAAAGAGGCTAGAAGAAAAAAGTCGCCTCGGAATTAAAGAGTTAATAAGATCAGGTGAAATGTGAATTTCGCATCCCTCAAGAATCAACAGAATGGGACTCTCTGGTGGAATTTTGTGGATAAAACTTCTCACAAAACTTTCAGCATAAATATTTCAGGCCATTCAATCATTTTTTTTCGAATCCTGGATTGAGTTTTATCGTAGCATGTATGACAACTCAATTCCACAAGAGCTAGCACACAGATGAACTTTATGAGTTTTGGAGATTCGGCAACTGCCCCTCCTCCCTATAATATTCTTATATAAAACAAAGAAATTAAATCTGTAGAAATTAAACTACATAATGTAATCTTCCAAGTTATCTAGCTATTTTTATCATATTATAAAATAACACCCTCCAAGCCAGTTTGAATCGGGATATGTCTGAATTTATATTTGCAGGAGCAGCAAGTACAGACAAAATGTTATCTACTGGTGTTTTCCTTCTCTTCAATTAATTCTTTTATGCAGGCAAAAAAGAACCGTAACCAGACTCAGATTATCAAATAAGCGAGGTTTGCGCGTGTCTAGATACCCCGCGACTTTTCTGGGACCTTTTACAATAAAGTCAACATTGCGGGGACAAATAAAATCAAGTATAGTTTGAATCTAAGAAAATTTTTATTATGATTTTTTCTTCATTATTTCAAATTCGCTAGCAGACCATTTTGGTCCTTTCTTTGCAGTTCGCTAAATATATGACGTAGTCCAGGGTCCTAGCAATATTTTTCTTCACGTATTTAGATAGTGTAAAAAGAGTTTTGCAATTTGTTTTTTTTTACTATTTTGTTTAAAATTAAATTAATTTTTTTTGCGTGAAGTACGAAAGCCAACGCTCTCGCAGTTGACCCGCGATGAAACGGTTTTCAGTTTGTCGTAATATCTGCTACTTAAAAACTGCTTACTTAGATTTTAAATTGAAATCAATAAAGATATGTGGTTTTGAAAGCTAGGGAGAGAAAATGGGCAGAAAACTTGCATTTCATATGGTCTCCTACAAGGCTTAACCCTGACCTCCTCATAACGAATATTAATTAAGACTTTAATGTATTTGACTTGGTTTCTGTTTGTAAAGATGGAATTTTGTGATCGGCTTTTCCCTCACTTCCTGAAGTTTTTCAGAATTGTTTTTTGTAGATTATCTTTTCTCGATCAAAGCACACAGTTTTAGTATTTTCAGAACTTGATTAAGAGTTGGCAGATTAATTTAATTAAAAAGTGTCGAAAGGTGTTGAGATGCATGAGAGTGAATATGAGAAACATTTATAAAAAGATTTCGTAATATTTATAATAATGATTTAAGATTAAAAAGTAGAAAAAATTAAAACTAAAAATTATCCCTTTAAGTGCACAGATATAAAAATAATTTTAAAAAATAATTTTATTATTAACATTTTTAAGTATCAAAGGGAGACTGTTAGAATTGAAGTAATTCTAAGTTTGTTTGAAAATGCGCTAGGTTTGAGAAAATAAGTAAATTTAAATAAAATTCTTAACTCCACAAACATGACTTTCGAAAAAGAATATCCGAAATTCAAATTCTCGCAAAGTTCAGACAGATTACTGCTCGAAAGAGAAAGATGTGGAGTGCCGTGTTGAGATTCGCACCCATGACCAGCTGCACAATGAGTCAGCGCTCTATCGACAGAATTACTTCGACCTGGTGTGAATTTCGTACGGGACAATGCAGTATTGATTTCGTAGTCATCTTGTCCGATGGCAAATGGAACTTCTTGCCCATAAAACAATATGGGCTCCCCAGAATGTCTGTTTGTGACATAGAGGGGAGAAAAAGAGATAAGCACCCTCAATCAAAATTCCTAAGCCTTTCTGAACAAAATAGGAAATAATTTTATGTCGCTTTGTGTCCACCACTAACGCTAAGAATTAAAAGAAAATAATTTAAATGTTCGGTGAATTTCATATCTTCCCTCCTTGAGAAGTTGGAATAACAACAAAGCAAATTTTGAAAATGAATATTGAGAAAAGTCTATAAACTAAATAGATCATAAAGAAATAAACCTTACCTTGTCTATAAATACATATTCACATTTAATTATTATTCATGTATGAAATATTGCATTTACTAATATAATGGCACTAAAATAGATGAGAAAGTGAGCTTCAACAGTTTTAATGACTTGCTGGATTGGGGACCTCCACATAGTGTTAAACGTGGTTTATGGATTCGGCCCTCCACTGAGCCAAATTTCTGAATAAGGAAAAGGGTGTGACTTCCAAATTATATCAATATGAGAGAATATATAGAAAAATTACTAGTTTTCATAAAACTTAGGTCAGAACCAGAAGAAAACAATACTTTAAAATTACAAATAAATTTATTATAAAAAACTTTCTATGTCTTACAGCGTGTAAGCAATAAATAATACCAGAAATATTAAAAAAAATGCATACATTATTGCACATTTTGTAAAATTACTACAAAATGATAAATTAGTATTGAAATACAAATTCTTAAAACTGCTTTATCAAAGATCCCAACGCGAATCGTTTACAAAACTACGTCGAACATAAACTGAAAAAAATACTGCTACTTTCATAGCTCGCAGTTAAATTTTGGATAACAAAAATACCATCACAGTAAATTGTAAAATTAACGTTTTCATTAGGGAAATAAAAATTATATGTAAATTCATTAAATAAAATATTGAATTAGAGTATATAAAATAAACCATTACATTCATATTGTTATAAAATAACGTAGTAATTTAAAACAGTAAAACCATCTACACATAGAATAATAAAATACAATAAATAAAAACATAAACGTAAAAATAAATCAAAAGAAAAAAAACAATAAAATTAAATTAGAAATGCCTCAGCAAATTAGTTAAAATAAGAAAAAAAGCTACAATAGAAACTTCTCTTTTTTGTGAAATAAAAATTATTTAGAAATATATTAAATAAAATATTAAATTAAAAATTTACTTAGCGAATCTATACATATATATGCAGTCACTCAAAAATGGTTTAGGACTCCTGGCATCCATCATATGTTAAGCCATATAAAAAAATATTATTCACATTGAAAATAAAATAAAAGAATGTATGAAATGCTTTAACATTTGGGAAACAAAAGATAAGGAAAAATCTTATATTATGATTCTAGTTCGTTCTTCCCTTTTAGATTTTATTTGCCAGCAGCAAAATGTTAAATAGTATTGGATACTTTTTAAATGAGGGACTTTTTAATGCATATAACACGCCAATAACACTTTATATACAATATTTGAAGTCAAATATTAAAAATAAAGTTTCAGCGCAATGTCGAAGATTTGCAATAACCGCCATCCCTATATCAGACATCTATAATAAAATTTCAATTTTAAAATCTTTAGCTTCTCTTATTTAAGTGTGAGGATTTGATAACTAACCCACATCATATGACAATATTATTTTTTTTTGTTTACCAGCTCGGATATAAAAATCCTGGCTTCAAATAATATAAAGCAAGATCAGACCACTTTACTACAGAAAATTTTCGATTTAAAAAAATTTATATAAAAATAACTTGTATTAATATAGTGGTAAAATTAAATATTAGCTTTACAATAGGGTCGAGAGTTTTATTCAAAATCTCAAATTAGAAATTATCACAATCATCTGTTGCTGTTTAGATTTCTAGATTGCATTTAATATCAAAAACTCAGAGATAAAATTTTAGAGAGAATTAATATTTCAAATATATAAAATAGCGTTTACAATACAACAGTATACGAAAAGTATAAATTTTATCGTTTTTAAATTTATAAATCCATTATAATAATATATAATATGTACATTAAAACAGTTATTGAAAAGGGGTTTGCTTTGCGAGTGGTCGGGTAGTTTCGATTTTTTTGATGTACTGGACCTGTCTTTAAAAAATCAGAAATTTCGACATTAGCACGCAGTTGGCTGCCATCTGGTGTCGAGATAATCGCAAAATATTTTGATTTTTCTATGTTTTTCCGAAACATAGCTTCTTAAGGTTTTACAAAATAATTTAAACTACAAATTTAAACTAGAGTAAATTTACTACAGTCTGAGTCCAATTCAGGTCTATAACATGAAAAAATTACTGCGATACAGGTTTTCAAGAAATCAGAAATTTCTCAAAAAGTTGCGGAAATTGAGATTTTTTGACGGTTTTTGTTGAATATCTGCTAAACTAAGATGTTTAGAATAATTTTGATATAGCAAATTTTAAAACTTTAGACGTTGTACCTCTGAAAGGCTCCGTAGGTCGCGTGGCGTCTTTCACATAATCTTGCATATTTTAATAATATGGTTCTTTTTTATTTTTATTCATTTAATTGTGTTTTTACTACATCGTATGTCATTTTTATTCAAGAGGGTATGTATTATAATAAAATATTTAACGGTGACTGATTTAATTTAAAATACAACATCACATACAACTCTGTCATGAATTCATTTCAGTCTCATGGATGACAAATCAAAAGTCATCTAATTATATAAGTGAGAATAAATGCCAAAAAATTTTACAAAAACTACATAATTCCGATTATTTATTTGCAATAAATGAGTTGCGTCATATGGCGTCTAGAAGAACATAAAATCGACAGAAAACGCACTCAACACGGCCTAGATCGCGATAGGAAAACGACGAGCAGAAAGGAGCCATTCTGGAGGACTAAAGGTAGAGGTAAATGGCCCCCTCAAACACAAACTTTTTTAACTAGCCACAACAACGGAATAAAATTCGCTTGTCGCCATTCAGACGTCCGCGTCTTCACCAGGATTAAAACTGTATATATTCGCTATAAATAAAGCCGATTAGGTCGTTTATACAACCAAAATTTTCGGATATACAGCTGTTCAAAGACCATGCCAAGTATGCTTATTTATATGTAAAGATGATAAGGATTTGAAAGAGAGAATTGATCCAATTTAATACGAAATATTCACGAGGGATGTACATTTTGCAATCAGGTATACCTGCAACTTGGTCTGTCCACACTTCAGAACAAACTCTCATCAAGTTGATTTAAACTCCGTTTAACTGACTCGAGGTCGTGAGATCAAAGAGAATGTTCGCATTCGATGGGCCGTTTGGAAGATCCATCTTTATAATAACTTTGAAGTTGAAAATATTGTAAAATTGCACCAGTGATTAGTGAGCAGTATGTAGAACAATCCTTCTGAAAAGTTTGTGAAGTGGTTTTCTCAACACATAGCCATTCCCTACAGTTCCAGTAAGCACTGATGTAGTATTAAGGATGACTGTTAATTGGAAATGTCTCCCGAACTTGCTTGCGAAGAATTCTCCAGAAGTGTTGATGTCAACTTCGAAATGTGAAGTTCAAAAGTGAAAATCAAGTAACCACTTTTGCCTTTATTTTTGCCACATTTGCCTCAAATTTTAGCACCGTTGTTAAAACTATGCTAAAATTTGGAAATAAAAATTTCTATGGATCCATTCAACCTCTTCACAGAATTTGGGTAACCTAACAGTCAGATGAAGATTTGTAAATGTTTTTCATATCTGACGTGTTACCTTTCTCTTTGATACTCTTCATTGAACAGCGAATGCGAAATGGTAGTAAATCAACATTGTTTTCAGCGTCCACACCAAGAAATTTGATACTGTAGTAGAATAAAGTAACATTTTACGGATGGATGGAGGTCAAGTACTTTACTGTAGCTGGAAATGAATTTTGGAGGCATTGCTCCAAAATGCGTGTCTGAAAAATTCGTATCTAGCATATTACAAACTGATTGTGACTGTAGTGTTTCACAGATGTCCTTCTGTTGTGACTGGAATGAGTTCTAAAAGTGCAGAATGCTAAAAAAGAAAGTACAAACTTACATTTATCAAATATAATCATTTTTATGGGAGCTTCATGCGCAGGAATTTCTAAAGAACATAATTAAACAAATGAAAAGAACAGAATGCGTTTCATTTATATCCTGAAAAAGCAAATATAAGAGAAAAACAGGTAGTAGAGGATACAAATGTAGTAATTATTAAAACTGCTGTTTATATGAACGATCTCGGTATGAAATTATATTCGTGGTTCAAAAAGACATCATCCTTTTGTTCCTTTTAATTGTGTTAGCTAAAACAAAAAGAACTTGTACTTCCAAAAATTCGAAAAGAGAGGACGCCTTATGTCCATAACGCCGTCTCCACTAATAAAGTTCGAGAATGAATAAATATATATATCTATGTATGCGAGGTTATCTTCTCACGAACCGCTGAACGCAGAAACACACCAAAAAAAACCAAAAGATGCGAAAAAATCCAAGAAACCTATTTTGATCATTTAAATTTCGAAATTACAATTAGTTGAAAAGATATTTATTGAAAATGCCAAAATGAATTAATCTACCGTGCAGATACTTTTTCCCTATTATTAATCATTCACATGACGTGTTCTTGCAATTTTGTAAAAGTTTATTTCTCTTAGTTTTTTGAACCGTAGTAACGGAAGCTAGTTTGTATAAATGGTTCTATTTTTTTCTTTCTTCGTGAGCTTCTGTGATTTTATTTATGTACATCGGAGGAAAACGGGTTTTTTTCATTTTTTTCTTACTATTCTCTGTCTTATGGTGTTTTATTTCGCAACGTTTCTGTTATAAGGAAATAAAAAGACTTAATTTGAACGATATTTAAGTTTGTTGGGGAAAGTAAGTGACAATATTTGTTGGAAAAAATGGAGGCGGACATATCAAAAAATAAGGATCTCGAGATCTCATGTGACTTCACTTCTTCTCTTCACAAGGGAATGACATATTATTCGAGATAGCTCTCGGAACGTCAGGTAATTTAAATATAAATGCAGAGGAATGATTTTGTTCATTCACTTATTTTTATTGTTATGATGTAAAAATTTAAATTTTGGGGCATAATGAATGTCAGTTAAGAAATAAATTATATGTGCGGAGATTGTGTTTGTTTCGATAATTATTTAAACCCTTTTAATGAATAACTATATATCCTAATTATAACAAAAATTCGCAAGCAGATTCTGTAGCTAATGAAGATAATTTTCAAAAGACTATTAAGAGGCACGTAGTCAGAAATTCATATAGACTTAATAATGTGTTATAAAATCTAGAAGAAATTAAGGTAAGCAATTTTGGGTGATATCGCAAACACCAGTTGAGGATAATAGCCCTCCTCTTCGCCCGAAGGTCTCACCGTTAATGTTAAAAATGATTAAAGACTACAAAACCATATTTGATTAAATTAACATAGAATTTGGTGATGTGAATGACGCACTTGCTCAAAAATTCGCAGCTAAAAGATTTGAGGATTAAAGCTCTGTTACTGATGCTTTTATAGAACTAAAGTAAAACTGTCACGAGGCAAAAGTTTTTGACGTGAAAAAATTTGATGTATCTTAAAGTTAGCTGCAGTAATTTTTAAACAAAGGCAAGAGCCAAAACATGTTACCATTATAACACGTCTTTTCATACGAGGTATAGCTGCGGAACGAAAGCCACATGCCTAAAATGTGGCCAAAACCGTCAGACATGACAGTTCCGAAAAAACAGAAAGACTTCAGACGCCAAAGGGCATCATCTGTGATCAGATAGGACATGTTGAGCATGCCTCAAGTTCTCAAAGCTAAATCCCATAAGATCACAGCCTGCTAATCATTCTAAGCCTCTGAGACAATTCATAACTAACCAAAACAGAGTTCAGGAAAGCATATATTGTTGTATAGAATTAATGATTTAATTAACTTTTTTATATGATACTATTATTAGAAGTACAATTTAAGAACTTTTAAATTTTTGCTAAGTATATCTTTACAACTCTCAGTATCTGGTTAACTCCAAAGTAATACACTGTTACTGAACTCACTTACCTATAGGTTCATAAGCATCTTAGATCTTGAGCATATTAACATATGCAAAGCAAGTTTAATAGCATTTGATCATATAAATAACTAATTCATCTCTAATCACAATCTAGCATTCAATTTTCTACTATACTCAAGCATTAATAATCAAACTGTCATATCATGTGATGAGTGAACCTTACAACTCCAATCAAGCAGCTTGACACTCAGACACTGAGAATTAGCAAAGGTGAAGCTTGATTTAACTTAAGTTTGCAATTTACCCCTGAAACAATATCCATATTCATTTCCAAGTAAAAATATAAAAAGAAAATCATTGCGTTGTGTTTTAATATATATTTAGATGTTATATTTTTAGCATTAACCCAGATCACACCAAATAGTTACCTCCATCAGTGTCATTAAGGTAGTGAAGAAAAATCAGACACCAAATTAATTTAAACTAATGGCATTTATTTGTATCAAAAGTAACTTTACCATTTTACAATACAATTCACACAGCCTAATCTTATTGATTGAGAATCAGAATTACTACTTCACATGAATAATGACATAACACACATAAAAATAAGGAGCATAATAAAAAAAATATGATTTAATGTAACAAGCATGATAATATATTTAGGGTCAACCCAGTGTTTATAAGAGAATTTTATCTCGACACCTCATTCATATTCAAAATTAAATTAATTTTATTGCATACTCAACCTTAAGCTTGTCTCATTAATATTAAGCTCATATAAAAGAATTTTTTTTAAATAGTGGCCACTAACAGTTTAATTATTAATTTTAATCTTTACCTAACTTAATCTTATATTTTGATTCATGTTCTTGTTAATATTTTACCAACTCGCCCTAATATTATACCAGTTGTCTTTTCACTAATTAACAAATATAACTATATGTACGAACATTGTTCTTCCAACTAAAACACACTCAATTACAAATATCATAATGATTCATAAACTGACACATAATTATCTTAACAATTTAATACAACACTCATTTTTTATTACAAGCATATTTATATTTAAAAAAAAACTTCTGAAAAATATCGATATATTAATCCTGCCTTGCTTTTACAAGTAAATGTTGACAATATGTATTAATAATAAGTTAACTTCTTAATTTTAAATCTCATAAACCCTTATTTACCATTTTTTGTAAAACTGTACAATATTGCTAAATGTAAGGACTATATATATGTTACAGAAGTATTGTTTTAAACTTTGAAGTAAATACGTTGAATGTTACGGGAAATATGAGTGTTTGTACTAAATATTTTTTTACTGAGCATGTGCGAGACGCAGCGAAATTTTTCTTTCATAACTTCAAAGCCAGATACATAGAGCAACTTTAAAAAAATTCCAGTTGAATACCATTAAAATTCAGAAAGCTGTCGGCATTTCAGTGAGGTGAATTTCAATTTATCTTTAAGAGAAGCTAAATGATAAGAGTTCTTGTACAAACTGATATTTTTTAAATTTGAATCTTCGAACAGTAACATTGAATTTTAGTTAAATTGAATATCCTGAATACCATGAACACTTATAAATTAAATACATTATGTAATTGCATTTTCTCAAATACAATTTGAAGATTAAAGCTTAAAAAATATCAGTTTGTGCCCCTCATCATTTGGCTTCTCTTAAAGAGAAATTTAAATTCACCTCACTGAAATGCCGATAGCTTTCTGAATTTTAATGAGATTCAACTGGAATTTTTTTAAAATTGCTCTATATACCTGGCTTTGAAGTTATGAAAGACAAATTTCGTTGCGTCTCGCACATGCTCAGTAAAAAGTTATTTAGTACAAACACTCATATTTCCCGTAACATTCAACGTATTTACTTCAATGTTTAATACAATACTTCTGTAACATATTGTCACGTGTTCTGCAAATTTCGAATACTGTGAATGAAAACTCTGCATGTTATAAGCAAAACACATGCGGAAAAATTTGGGATTTTTTTAAGGAAACATTTATATCTTCCCGAATATTTGTGCTTTGCGTACGAAAATACATGTAAATATTATGCACATTACACCATAACCATTGATAAAAGTTACATCTAGTTACCAGCTTTCTGTGAAACAGGATGGGTGAAACTCCATTTTCGTCTTCATCTCTTTCTGGTGGTCCCCCTAATTGCCCTCGTGACCGAATCTTCACTGTTATATGTATATGATACTCTAATGAATGTCACACGTTTCTCCTGAACTGATTTCGAAACATAGTTTTCGTATTAATTGCAAATTTCTCGCATTTTACGAAATGTTCCTTAACTTTTGTACGCCAGTATATTTCATGCGGCCATTAAGTCCGCGAATTTAGTGATGAAGGAGATGATCCAATATGAGTTTTACGACCTTCATTTCACGCACCGTACGGCTCTCAGGCACCGTAGGGTTCTTATATCGCAGACCCGCATGCCATTTCTTTTAGGCACCCCTGGCCTAGCCCGAGAAACACCGCTATCCTCCCGTTAGTTTTATTATATTCTCCTTTCCTTTTTTGGGTGGAGGACAGAGAGCCAAAACACTCTCTGTTCTCCACCCAAATTCCTAGTTTTTTTTTTTTTAAACTCTTGGCAACTTAAAAACCGAAATTTATGCCAAACTATATTATGTCATCATTGGTTAAAAGTTTGTCATATTACTTTTATCTAACCTCTCAGGTCCAATCAAATAGAATAAACAGATGGCATCACAACATGAGCAAAAATCATTATAACGAGACGATATGACAATACATGTTTTTTGTTTGTCAGTGGAGCTGAAATTTGCTCTGACAGTTTTTACCATTTTGCGATTTCACTGTCGCCTATGCCAGATGTATGAAGGAATTATTATAAACAACCTCGCTCTAAAACCTTATTTCTCACCAAAGAGCCAATAAAGAGTTCAAAAGTGAAAGCTTTGTCGTTCTTGTTTTTGGAATCCAGGTAGAAAGCTTTGTCGTTCTTGTTTTTGGAATCCAGGTAGAAAGCTATAAGTCTGTCAGGGCTCTGCAGAAAGGATTCCAATACTGAATTTTTCTCAGCGGCGGATTTTGTCTCAAAAGGGAAAGGGCTCTCGGGCTAATGTTTTTCAGTTGTTTACAAGCAAGTCAAAAATTTACTGTAATGTGTTACAAAAGGTGGGAAATTTAGCAGACGTTTTTCAGGGGAAAAGGATGGGAGTTCTATCTTCTTGGAAAAGTTCAATGCACTCAGCTATGAAACCTATCTCTAACTAAATCTTTTACTTAAATAGGATTGAAATTTTTGCACTAAAATTTTACTTTTAAGGGAATTTTTTGAATAATAAAAGAATAAAATAATCGATTCGAAGAATAAAATAAAAATAAGAAAAGTAGTAATTAATTTATATAATATCAAATCTGTGTACCAGACTTTTGTCATTGCTGTAATTAATTAAAAGAATAAAATAATCGATTTGAAGAATGAAATAAAAATAAGAAAAATAATAATTAATTAGTTTATATCACGGCTGTGCACCAGACTTTTATCATTGCTGTAATTAATTTTAAACCAAATAATCTTCCAGAATTCCATCACTTTTTAGAATTTCACAAATAAAAATATTTTAATTAAGCTTTTCATGATTTAATTAAGCTTTACAACAATACTACGAGTTATTATTTGAAAAAAATCGCTCTGAAATTGAACAAGTGCTTCATGCAACCCCACCCGTGAATGAAGCGGTGCACTCCGTAACTGCCAGAAAATAAAGAAATGTTAGACAATTGGATGCATGTTTGAAAGCATTCTCGGTTATTTGCAGAACAATGCATTCAGTATCAAGGTTGAACGAAATTCTAGTAGATATTAGCAAAATAGAATCGACAGAAGATAGAATGAAAATCTTTTGGATACTTTTAACAAAATCAGTTAGCGCGGTTACTCATGTTCTATAATAAAAAAAAAAACATTCCAAATTCCTGAATGTTAAGGGATTGGATATTTTTTACTGGAAAGCAAGCAGAGTGAGAAGCAGTATTACGGAAAAACTTAATTTCGTAACGAGCACTGCGCGACGTCTTACTAATACATGAAACTAGGCTGAGACCAAATAATAATTTTTCTATTGCAAATTATGGTCAGTTTCCCCTTCAATTACAACTACAATAATATTATTATTATTTTTTATTTTTTAACTATGAAAGAAGAACTTAAATATTTTTAAATAATAAAAGAGATCCCAGGTACGAAAATATTTTTTCTGTTGGGGTAGAGGTTGCTCAGATACCCAGGCGAGATGGGGAACCGAAAACACGTAACCACATACGTATAAATTAAATTTCACACATAAACAAATGACTATTTTGAAGAAGTTTTATATGTCAATTTGAAGAATAAAGTCTATTGAAAATTTCGATGTATTCCATTGGTATAAAAGAGGAAAATTATTGCCAGCAAATACTTTCATACTCGGAATAAATTTATAATGTTGTAAGATAGATTCCCATTTAACCCGCCTTACGTTATATAAGTTAGCTTCCGAGAGGATATGATTTCGGTACCCCAACACGTTGACAAGTCCATTTTCAGCCCCAAATCACTTCTTCATTCTTTCTCTAGATTGGATTATACTTTAACTTACCTTTATAAAACAAATTTTCATTTGTCTTTACATGAATTGAAAGCGGAAATATTCAATGCTTTATCACAGGTTTTATCGTGGCTATAAGGAGAAGCGAGAAGAAAGTGTTATAATGAGTATGTGTACGAGAAAGTAACAAATATTCAGTTTCGCTCACAATAACACACTCTAAATTTCATTCTAAGTCTTTCGTTTTTAATTATAAGGTTCACATATTTCGGTCCTTTGACGAGCTTCGATGGAAATTAGATACAGATATGGAATTCTGATTGTAAAACTGCATGCCAAATTTTATCCCTCCAGTTATTTATCTTCCTGAGTGATCTAGATATTTATGTTATTCATCATGCCCTTGATGCTTGAATTTGGAACAAAATTTGTTACAAATAGATCTATGATGTAAAACTTCGTTCTATATTTTATCCATCTGAATATTTAAGTTTTTTAGCTATCGCTTTTGCATGCACACGGACACAAAATTTCACAGAAATTTATGGAAAATTGTAGAAACCACATTTCGAATTTCACCCATCTAGCTCACACCTCTTTTGAGTTATCAGATTAACAGAAAGACAGACATAGTTCCAAAAATGTGCATTTTCGGACTCGTGGAGGTCCGAAGCGCCGAGATTCATCAAATTACCCAAATTCATCCATCTAGCTCAATGTGTTTTTCAGTTATCGTGCGAATAGAGAGACATGATTCCAAACACCTGTTTTCCAGATTCAAGGAGGTGTGAATCCTGGAGATTCATCAAGATCTAGCGATCACATGTTTTGACAGTGAAGATATTATCTCTGTACACTTTGTCTATGGAAAAGTAAACATGATAAATTCAGCACATTTTACCTGTTTTTTAAAAGATAAAAATGATTTTCATAAAAGGCGAAAATATTCAGATTTATCATAGTGTTTCAAGTAAAAACTTTTTTTTTCATTTAAAATATTAATTTGGGTCCTAATTGACCGAGCGAAGCGAAGTCTCAGTTTCAACACAACCTGTTCAGAATTTCGTCTTTCTGTAAGTTTGATTGTTAAGCAGTCATGACCAAACGAGTTGTTCTAATTTTTTCATATTCGGCATGAAGTTACTTTTGGTCATAAAAAACGACGTATATCTAAGAAATTTTATTTTTCGATTCCGTTTGAAAATGGTGGCTGCTTTAATGATTTCAACAGTTTGACGAGTCAATGGCTTTAAGAAATTTCACTCAATTTCGTAAAGGTGAGGCATTTAACCTTCCAGCGGGCGCGCTATAATTTTTTACACGAGCAGGCGCTTGTCGTAGTTTTTACGACACAAGAATATTCTTTCTTTTTACTATAGCAAATGAAAGTTATATATATATTTATAATAACACTAACTTTAAAATGTCCAATGGAAACACATATATTTCTTAACACATTTCGAAACTACATGAAAAATCATTGTGGAATACCAAGTTTCATCATCCCAGCATTCTTTGTTTAAAAATTATGAAATTTTGAGTTTCTAATGTTAAAGTAAAATTTTAAATTTTTATTGATTTCTTGAGAAATAATATAACTAACGACCCAGATTTTTTTTTATGTAGTAGTATGAATTATTCTGCACATTTTACACTTTTACTTTTTATTTAAAAAAATTTTGAGCACATGGAATTATTTATCAAAAGTGATATTAAAAAGTTTTGAATATAGTAAAACTTATAAATTGTAACAGTAATCGAAGCAGATAGTCATTTGATAGTCCAATGCAAAATTTCACCATATTCGTACGAGAACTTTTAAACTTACATTAAGTTTTCTATTTTCGGTGTAAAAAGATGCACTTAAGGGGGCGTCATATATTTAGAAACCGTTTTCATTATTAAATATAATTATTACACCACTTTTTCTTATAAAATTTAAATATATAAATATTTAACTATTTATATATAAGAATTAAAATTTTATAAATTAAAGTTGTATAATATTGCATTATTTAATTTTTACGCGTCAAGGTTTACCGATTGTAAAATGTAGATATTTGCTTTGAAAATAACATTTAAAGTGCGAAAAAATTTAAAATGATGCTACCGACATGAGGAGACGACCCTTTTTCTATTTAGAACACAAAATGTCAAATATCTTCTAATCTAGTTATGATATATTAATCAAAATTAATATCCTGGGGTATTTTGTAATGAGAAATTTATTTATGATTTTTTGAGAAATTCGTGATTTCTTGAAAATCTATATCTCAATCATTCTTTTAAGCTAGAGTAAACTTTAGACTCAAACTGCAGCAAATGTACTCTAAGTCTAAAGTAATTAGTCTAATTTCTTTTTATGTAAAACAAGCCTTTAATGAGATATCTTCGAAAAACAAAAAAGAAATCCATATATTTTGAGTTTATTTCGACCCTAGGTGGCGCCTGACCGCGCGCCTAGATAGGAAGTTTGAATTTTAGGGTATAGGCTCTGCAATAACAGCATATAAAAAATGTAAACTACCTGAACTTTTGCATAGCAAAACCCCTTTTCAAATTAAAGTTTTATAATGTACTATTTATTTAAAAGCGATAAAATATCAGCATTCGTTGTGCAAGGTTGTTACATAATGCTGTGTTGCAAAAGCTTCTTTATATATTTGAATTTATAAATATCACTTCTCTCCTAAATTATCACTCAGAGTTCTTCATATTCAGAGCAATCTATTTAAATCCTAAGAGTAAGAGAAGAAACCCATGTTTCTGGTATTTTTAGAAGAAGATTTTTAATCATAAACACAACATATATTTTAAAGTTTTCATAACGGTAACACATTCATTAAAGTTTATTGGTTTTACGATTGCTTTACAACTCAGAGACAAAAAGGAACCCAAAAAGAAATTTATGTGAAAGGTTAAAATACATCCTTACCCTAAAAACTGTCAATGTCCGTTATTTATTTCAGCTTCATTTACTTTTTCAAAAGCATGGTTGCTCTTCGTAAAGATAAGTTGTGTGATGCATTCTGTTGTTTCCAGTTATAATTTTTATTTAATCCTTTTTCAACTATTTAAAGGCTTGTAAAATATTTTAGTGTCCTTTGGCAAACATTTACAGTCAAGTTTGTTGAATTTCTGTTTTCGAATAGCGATACATGCTTCTTCAAACACATACAGAAATGACAATTAATGAAAGCATTCCCTATGCTTTAAAATGGCCATTTCTAGGTTCAATATGGCGTCACGAAATATATTATGCGTTGATTCAAACAACTACACGCATAACATGTTGTTTCAGAAATCAAGCAGAAGCAGGATGAAAAAATTCAAATGGTTGTTACGTCTTATTTAACGATCTGAAAGAGTCGGGTGATTTCTAACAGAAACTTGAATGTCTTATATAACCATTCTTTACGCTTGATATTTGCTATCCAAAATAAACAGAATAACCTAAATGCAGAATTAAAATTAACGCAAGGTGCAAAAGATTTCGAATATTGTTTAGTTATATGATATTATAATAATTCAGAACAAATATCCAGTTGTATTAATTAAGTTCTTATCACTACTTTAATTCAAAAAATGTTTATGTAATTTTTGAAAATCTCAGCATTCTTATGATTATCTTTCTGCTTAACATGAGCCTTTCATTTATAGCTTGGATTTTTATATCCGAACTGGTCAAAATAAATTAGTTCTGTCATTTGTCACTTTTTTAAAGCTGTACTTTGTACACAGTATTCTCATCATTCCGATATTTCTGCGTATGCAACACTTAAAGAATGCCGCTGAAACTTGTTGAGCAAATGAGTTATTGCCAAAATAACTGTTGCTCTCAATAAGTGTAACTAATTTTTCACAACTATAATTTTCGCTGTTGCTGAGGAGAATGTCAGTTCAAAAGACATTATTAAGGTTCTTGAGTACGATACAAGATTTTCAAAAATTAAAAGATACAAGATTTTCAATTCTTAAAAAAAAACTAAATTATTTCCTTTATGTTATTCTAGAAAATAAACATTTTCATTATATAGCATGCCATTCACGAAAAAATAAGCATGAACATTTAAAAAAATGTTGCAAAAAGAAGAAAAGTACGTAGTTTTGAAGCGATGGATAGGAACAAAATTATTTTAACTCAAAATTCCGGGTGGACGCGAAGACCTATTGGTAAGATCGCAGATTCGGAACCAGAAATTCCATGCTAGAAATCCGATTAATGCGAGTATCCTCAGCGTATGTGGTGCACGTTAATTCTAAAGTCGAAAGTCAATCTTCCTCCCACTTGCTATAGCCTGCTCAGGTGTCCCCTCGTTCTTTGACTGCTGTCGCTGACAGTGAGCATTTGAGCTCTTAGTCGCAGCGTTTCGTGGCGAAGTTCTGTACGCAGAACTTAGCTAAAAGTGCCCTTAGCAGAGGCTGCAGATCAACATTTTAAGTAGGGTGATCTAGTCTGGATGTGTAACGCGAAGAGGTTAGAGTCTGAAGCCACGTCGGAACTGCGAGGGACAGTATACTGTTGTCAAGAAACTGAACGATGTTGTCTACTGATTTCAGAGGTCGCCCAACGCCAAGCCAAAATTTATTCACATTAATCGGGTAGCTATATACTGGATTACCGATCATAGATGTATGTAATGAGACTGCCGGGACGTCAGTCTTTGAAGAGGGAAGCAGTGTTGCGAACATGGAATGCCGTTTCTCGGCGATTTTAGTCTTATGGTTGGGAAGAGAGTTTTACAGGAGTAGGTATGAAATGACCGGCAGCGGCCAGGCCTGGACCCTTGACCTCGGTGACCATTTAGGAAAACGAAAATTCTCCAAATTCGATTATTTTCTCGATATCTCTATTAGGAGAGGAGATATACAGAATGTACTGGATTATTCCATGTGTCGTCATGACCAGTCCAAATAGGGAATATAAACGGAGGGGACGTCTTCGGAGTGGGAAGGATTGACTTTCGAGCGGTGTGAGTCAGAACGCCGGTGATCTGAGCGCTATTGAAAGTGCTGTTACTGTCATTATTAGTGATTTCCTGACTGTTCGTGTTGCTAAATAAGAAAGTGCTGTTACCGTTGTTAATAGTAAGCTGTTGTCAGTTTGCAGTGCTAATCTGTATAGGAGCAAATTTTTCCAACTTAAAAATAACATCTTTCGTCTTCGATAGCAGTGGCAGCCAGAACATATTAGCTTTCCTAGCTCATTAAATGTAAGGAATCTGCGTTTTTTAATTACTCAAAGTTAGAAGGAGAAATTGTGCTCGCGATGCCTGCGACATCTGAAATAGGCGAAAGGCAAATTTTGATAACTTTAAAAAAACCTCTTGTTTCTTTGCTATGACTGGGAGCCGGAACCTAGTAGCTCCGCTAGCTCATTGAATGTAAGAAAATTGAAGAAATTATACGAGAACGCAGGTTTATCAGAGAATGTAAAGAAATATAAAGCATTTGCCCCTAGTAGACAATTATCATTAGTAGACATAAACATTTGCCATAAGCATTAGTAAACATAAAGCATTTGCCCTTAGCAGCGGAAACTGCTTTTCAGAATAAGGAATAGTGAAGAATTAATAGATTTACTCAGTTCTAATATTTGAAATTGGGATGAAATGCTCTAGATTTAACAAAGAAGAGAGAACGGAATAATGCGAAGATTCAAAGAAGCAAGCATTCGAGCAAGAAACTCAAGTGCAAAAGTTGTACGAAACTCTGAGCCCCAGTCCTGCAATAGGTGCGCGAGCTAGATTTTGTAGGGATAAAAATTCAAAATCCGCCGTAGGATTTTTCGTACTGTGGAATACGGCATATTTAATACATGGGAACCAACTGGCACACTTACACTACCATGCGGCGACTGACTACTGGCTTCAACGACCGCAGTAGCCATATTTTCGGCGCTAGAAGACGGGATTTGCTTTCATTCTCAACCTGGAAGAATGCGATGTTGCCCATTTGTTTCAAATTTCTGAATCATCTTGCGTAGGGCATATGTAGACATTGGACCTCTTCGTATCTGCTTCATACGACGGAATTTTTTTACAGCTGCAACGGAGTTTTGCTGGCTCAGGTAGAACAATTTTACCAGTAGCGCTTTTTCTTGCAACGTCGGCATGATTTGCAGAGACGTAATTCATCTTCGTGCAGAATCCGCTTTCTTTTTATCCTAAGAATAATGCTCATATGCTTTTCCATATATGCAAATATATTCCATTTTGTTATTGTGCTATCTATTAAAGAATTTTGCTACTAAAATGTTTTCTTTCATAAATGTCAAGCGCATAATTTGAATTATTTGTAGTTCAAATTTTATCCCATTTGGACCAATAGAACGCATTCGAGAGCCCTCTGAAGTGGGAAACTTATTTCTTGCTAACCCTGTACATAAGGTTGGTGCAAAAATAAAATTCTTCCACTATGAAATGAAACAATAATTGCGAAACAATAAATGAAATTTCATCAGTGATATACTTTCCAATTTGTTCTATAAAAGTTTGCCATTTTTCTTAGATACTGCAATGTATGTTGTGTAAAAATTTATATAACATACATTAATCGAACTTCTGGTCCTTATAAACGAAAACCTAACTAAGTGCGTTCTCATATAGAAATCCTAACCATGTTATCACAAGATATTTTGAGATATATCCACGACGTTGCTCAATATTCTGATTGCCGCTCAGTATTTTTAGGATAGCAATATTGTTGGGCGTCTTGTGCTAATAGGGAAGATATAATGTGGAAAATTATCAGAATTTTCTTAAGCAAATTAAAATGCATATGTTTGAAGAGAATTGTTAATTGATTGTGAAAGTTATTTTCCGGATTTAAGGTTTAAAATTACCTTGAGTTTGCTTATTAATCTAGCGAAATCTTTGATATTCCCCGTGATTTTTTCGAGATCTTTAAACAGTTTCAATATCCTAGGAATATTATAAATAACGTAGTTTGAAATAAGCCGAATAAAATTCTGATGTGGCAAATGTGGTCGCATACGTTACATGCTCTCCGTGGAGGCACACTTCGATAGTATAAGCACGCACCCACGCTGTTATAGTTGTGGAATAATAAAATTTAGAGCCACTGTTCGATATTTGAATTTAGTAACGGTACAAGAGACTGAGCTATTGGCAAAGTTTTCGTTGAATCATTACGGGCCTAGAAGAAAGAGTCTGTGAATCCATACCAAACAATAACATTTGGTGATTTGAAGTGCTCAAACACATGAGGATTCTGTATATCTCAAATGCGACAGCTATATATGTTCACAGTCTCGTGAATCTAAAAATGAGTCTCATCACGCAATAGAATGATTGTAAGTCCATGAATCTTTAACTTCCACGCGAACAATAAACTTCTGAACAAAGACCATGCAAGTTTGCTCATCGTCGCCACATAGTTGTTGGATGCTGCTAATCTTATAATAAAAAGTTTCAATGCTTTGAGAAAGATTTTCCATAGAAAACCATAAGGCATTTCCAAATGCCTGAATATTTCCCGAGCAGTGCTGCTTTTCGCTATAGGATCATCTGTTGTTTCCGTTCTCTTCCGGGCAATAAACGTAAAGATCCATTCATTTCCGGACGCGATATCACATTTCCTACATTTGTTATTCTCGTGGGGCCTTTCAGTAAAATCTTAATAATTCCATGCTTTCAAAATGATGTCAGAATTGTCGTTTCCTTCATACTGCACTCTAATACTTATACACAGTCTTGTAACGATAACATATCATAGAGACGATTACAAGAATACCAGGCGAAGTTAATTTTTGGACTTATAAAGCACAAAGGTGACATAAATTTGAAAAAATTGCATAATGACGTCGACTTGTACATTTTGAATAATTGCGGCTCAAACAGTAATTGCCGATGCAAATTTCACTTTTCTGAGTGTTAGCCATGTAAACGCATTGAATCACATTACATGCATCACCATATATGCATCAAAGATGCCAAAATCCGATGATATGTAAAAAAAATTCAAAATTATTTCATTCTTTCAGTTAATTTATATGGTCAACTGCGTGTATTGCACCATCCCAGCTAAATAAAATCTGCAGAAAAAATCTGCAGAAAATCTGAAGGTATTTGGAACATGTTTTCTTCAGATTTTCTGCAGAATATCTGAAGAAAACTATGTTAAATACCTTCAGATTTTCTGCAGAAAAAAAATATGTTCCAAATACCTGCAGATTTTTCCACAGTCAAGGTTTAATTATTAATTTCAATTATGAATAAACTTACTTAAACAATTTGGAATGTGACGAAACTTCAAGCTCTTGTCTGGAATTCGAACCCGCGATCCTATAAGCAGGCACGCTACAGGCAGGTTCCTTAACCACAGGACCACGTCGGCATACGCAAGGTAGGGATAAATTAATCTATTTAAGTTATAACATCACTATGGCTCTCGTGGCGCCATCTAGTGGTGTAAAAATCAACCAAGGTCAGAATATTTGTTTCAAAAGTCGTAGAGATGTGTAACAGATGAGATTAGTAATATTTTTGTTCAATAATTTAGATTCTCAGTTTCAATAAATTCATTTTCACCTTCTATATTTCTGGGAAGCCTTCTCTCCATCGAAAGGGCGAAAGCTCCACTTTTCCTTTCTTTTTTGAGGAAAATAGCTAGTCAGAAAGACAGTTGGAAAACTAATTGGAAATTAATTCAATTATGGGGTAAAAGTTTAAAATGTTAAAACCTCAAATATTTATTTTAAAGATTAATTTAGAATTCATTTTTTCAGTGGCATATTTTAAAAATTTAGTCCTAAGACATTTTTTTCATTGGGAATTTTTTTGAAACTCCTGTCTGCTGTAGAATTAAACAATAATGATAATTACATTCTAATTTTGTTTTATATCCATTGGAAAATAGAGCTGCAATATTAGAGCATATGGTGTAAAATATGTATTTAGAGAAATGCAGATATTATGAAAATGCGGTTAAATCTTCAAAAAATCAACAGATACTGGTCGAGTTTAATGATTTTGTGAAAATATGCTAAATAACTGCAAATTGAATTAAAGACAAAATGCAAAGTCTTACAAAATCTACAGGATATTTAAAGAAAAAAATATAAATAACTTTTTTGCAGATTTTATGCAGATTAAATTGAAGAAAAAATGCAGATTTTTTGTTGTCTTACAAAATCTGCAGAATATTTAGAGAAAAAAATAAAAAGAATTTTTTTGCAGATTTTATGCAGATTAAATTGAAGAAAAAATGCAGATGTTTTGTTGTCTTATAAAATCTGCAGAATATTTAGAGAAAAATATAATAAGAAATTTTTATTCAGATTAAATTGAAGAAAAAATGCAGATTTTTTCTGTCTCCAAAAAAAATAAAAAGAATTTTTTTGCAGATTTTATGCAGATTAAATTGAAGAAAAAATGCAGATATTTTGTTGTCTTATAAAATCTGTAGAATATTTAAAGAAAAATATAATAAGAAATTTTTTTGCAGATTTTATGCAGATTAAATTGAAGAAAAAATGCAGATTTTTTTTGTCTTCAAAAAATCTGCAGAAATCTTTAAGAAATCTTCAAAAAAAAGAAATTTTCTGCAGATTTTTTTTAGCTGGGATATTACAGCAATTTTATAAAATTAGATTTTTTTTTGACAAATTTAAATCTTATGATCAGAATAGAATTGATACCGACTTTGGTTATATTTGGTTGAACAGATTAATTACAATCTAACTCCAAACACTTCACGTTATTTTCGGATTACACTTTGTATACATTAGATATTCCTCAGAAATAATTAATTAGATATCTGGTTTGCATATACGATTGTATAGGTTTTAAATCTTTTATTAGTGCAATGCTGAAATTTCATGTTACCATTAGTATTAATTTGAAAACCGTCAATTTTGTTGTGAAAAAATTGTAATTACAATTTCGAGCTAGTGAATTTCTTATTCTGTGCACAATTAAGAGAAAGAAAAGTATTATAACTTATATTTTTATTAGAACTAAAATTCTGAAAAATCTTAGACCTGACTTTTTTATTTGTATATTAAGTTTTAGTAAAATTATTTATAAAATTGTTTTTATTATTTTAAAATATATAACTAAATATATAATCTAATCTACTTATGTAATATTTAATTAGCCTCTGCATCACAAGATGGCGCTGCTTTTCCATGCCGGGTCGAACTACTGCGACTGACCTCGTGTGTAATGTTAAGTGGAGAATGTGTGCTGTTAATATATAAATGAAGTTTCTTGAAGCTATGCTTTGGAATGCTGATTCATGACGCTCGAGACTCATAACGAAATAGAAAATTCATGTCAGCGCCCACTAGGTTGAAAATGGCCAGCTTTAGATTATTTTAAGTATGCAGGAAGATATATTATAGTTTTACCACTTTTTTAAAAGATATATTTTGTATATAGACTTTCGATTTGAAAATTGTGTGAGCATTATTCAAATGGAATCCTTTTAAATTCAAAGCCTGAATTATATTCGGGCTAGTAAATACAAATATAGTATGAAACATATGAATAAAGCTGTGCTTTCGTTGTATCGCTGAAGAATTTTATTTTATTTCGCGTCTTGCACTTTACACTCTGTTAGACTTCTTCATTGAGAATTGCCAAAATTTGTAAGCTTCAAACTATGTTTCATGTAATTAATACCGATTTTGGAAGAGAAATTCTCGATTTCGCGAATGAGAATTAATATTTGTCGGTAATAAAATTGCCGGCCAAATGCGAAACGATTATCCTTCAAAGATTTCTACCAATGGCTTTTCCCATAGATTATTTCGTTGATGGTGAACTGACGTGTTGAAGAAAGATGTATAATCAGATTTCAGTTATTTTTTGCTCTACTTTCACACCAATGAATACAAACCGCTTCTTACCTAGGTAAATAAGATAGATAACAGATAATTTATAAATCATGAAATTTGTATTAAATGCTGTTTCACACGTCATGGAAACCATGTAGAAAGATACATCTCTAAATGTGTTTTTGCTTCTTTTTGACAAATTTAGCGAAATGCCACGTGGTTTTTTTTTCTTTAGTTATGTCTCCAATACTTAGAATTTTGATAAGTATGAAGTAACATTTTATATTTGGAGATGCATCCAAAAATGCATTTGCATTTAATAAAGCCTCTTTCGGAATTTCCTATGTATGCATATTTGATTTTAACGCTGTCACGTCTAAACGCTTTGTTCGATTTTTCTTTTCAAATTTGGTATGAACGTTCCTGGAGGACATAGAAAAAGACACAATTGTAAGATTTTTTTTATTCTGTTTCAAGATGGTGCCTTTTTAGTAATTATGTTGCTTTAGTGAGTTTTTCAACATTAGAACATTCGAATAATTTTAGTAAAGGCAAGACATTTAATTGAAATATTATTTATAAGGATAAAAGCAGACATTTAATTGAAATATTATGTATAAGGATAAAAGCAGACATTTTATTGTAATTTTTTAACTACGGATAAAAGAATACAGTTAATTGTAATTTTGTGAATAGTATTTAATAATTCGTAAAATAAATTGCGTAAATAATTAATTTTCGAAACAAAATGGCTAAATCTTCAAAAGACAACAATATAGATGTAATTTTTTTTGGCACGGGATCTGCAGTTCACAGAACAACAAATTGCTATTTTATATACACCACGAGACGACTGCGCTTTGCATACGGTTATTATAGGATGAATTTACAAATTAACCTAAAAGGAAGCATACCCAAAAAATTTTATTTAGCCAAATCATTTTTAGGAAATATTTTAAATTCATTTAAGGATGGACCAAATTTTGATCGCTCAAAAAATTGTTGTTGAATATTACTTAATCTCTCAATAATTATTAAGTTCCATGTTTATCCGCCGACTTTCAACTCGACCATTGAGCATTTCGTTTCTTTGTAAATTCGCTAATTAGATAGTTCCGACGAAACGCTTTCATTGATTTTCTTCGGATTTGGTATGAATGTTCCTTGAAGTCATTTAAAACCACGTACATACAAGGATTTTTATTTTTTATTCCTTTTCAAAATGATGACCGTTTTAATGGTTTCAATGCTTGGAGAGTTTGACATTTTTAAAAAGTTTGAATCATTTATGTAATGGTGAGACATTTTATTGTAGTTTTCTGAATATTGATAAAGGTATAGAAAATTTAAATAATTCGGGTTTGTAAAAAATGGTTATGCCTTTGAAAACTCCGATGAAGACCAGGTTTTAGTATTTTTTGTTTCTTTGTTTCGGGATGTGAGGTCCACTATTCATGGACGTGTTATTATGTAAAGTAAATTTTTTATGTTAGTTCCTTGTGAAATTTTTTATCTGGAGAGTCTCTTTTTCTAACTTAGTGAATAAAGTGACTTTTATTTTCCTTCTTCACCTGCAGGCTTTTTTCGAAAGGTGGAAACCTCTTTACCAAACGTCTCTTTGTGTACATGTCTGCTACTAAACAAGTGCCATTGACTTCCTATGTTGTTAAAAATTGCATGTCATTTGCAGTGCAAGAAAATAATTCACAGGATTTTTGTTCCAAAATAAATCATTTAGATTCAATGAAATATTCGAATCGAAATCAGTCTTCAAAAAGTAAATTTAATTATCAATTATTACAAGATAAATTTATCTCACCGTACACCTAGGGATTGTCGATTTGTACATGATAGCCCTTAAATTCCTGGATTAGTCGCATTCGGCCGTGTTTGAATGTTATTATAAATTTATATAGATTTCTTTATATAAGTTATTTTTTCGGGATCTTTTATATATTAATTACTATTAACTAATAACTTAAAATTAATACTTGTACGAAGAAAATAAATTATACTCTTCATAACAGCGTAAAATAAAACTTTATAAAATAAAATTAGTTTTTCAAAGGAACACGTATATTTAAAAAAACCGCAGTACCTGAAGTTATTTTGAGCAGAACTGAGATAAGTATATTCCTGTTTTTTTTATTTGGTGGTCTGTTTTTTTGGTAGGTATACGAAATTTCACAGACCAAGAAAATCAGGTTCTTAGCTTTTCATTCTTTCTTGTGCGACAGAAAGCACGGTGTCTCTTCAGAATGTGGGAGGGCCCTCTTTATCGTTCATTAACGGGTAGCTTTGAAACCCTACCCGTTTTCCTAAGGCGAAGTCTATAGTGGTACAGTATAAAGCTTTGTTACAGTTACTGAATGCATTCAAGGGAAGTTACGAACAGCTTTTCTAATGAGATAATTTAAGAGCCGGCGTTTTGTGTCCAGTTTCTTTGCCATCATTCCTTGGCAGAATCAATCCTTGGCAAATTATCCGATTTAACCGGTTCAAAACCAATATCCATTATGAAATTAAACGTTGAATAGTAGAAAAGTCAAAAACTTAACTTCTAAAAGGTTAGCTGGTACAAACGGCTTGAATCAAAACATGGTACAAAAGTAGCGAAAGAGAAGTATGCGAAGGAAGGCACATGTGACGTCAAAATCGACTGGGCCAATGAGAGTGCGTTTCGGATTGCATCATCATTTCTACTATTTAGGTGCATGTTTTGCCCTCAATATTAAAATAAATAAATTTTTATGCAAAATTTCACTTGCATATTTGAAATTAGAAAGATTTTTTCGATAAATACGGATTGCTTTCACGCATTTTTAAAAAATGCCGAAGTTCCCCATTTAGTTCGTTTAGTAATCTAGAAAAAATTTCCAAATAGTTGAAAATTAAAATTATGGAAATTTAAGGTATATTAATTGAAAAAGTAGGATTTATTTTATTTCAACTCAATATTATAAACAATCATGCAATGCAACAATGGTTATCATTGCAGTTAAATTTCATTTTTCACTTTAGTTCGGCGCCGCCCGATAAAGCAAAACTCTCTTTAAGTAGCCACCCATGGCAGAGAAGCGTGAATTGCAGAACCGGAGTGAACGTGTTAAATAAAACATATTGTTTTTATCTTTCAAAATAATATTATTGTCGTATAAAAATAAATGTCGAATACTCAAAAGTTAAATTAAACGTTTTGATGAGAATAGTACCAAGTATTAAGAAAATAAACACCCTAACGGTTACGTGTCATAGACGCTCGTGCAAGTTTACCAAGCAATGGCAACTGTTGGGCTTATAAAGCACTAGCTGATATACCCGACGTTGCTCGGGGTAAAAATATTTTCACGTCTAAATACTTATAACTCCTTAAACTTAATTAAATAGTTTTTCTCAGCAACGTCTGTCTTTCTTCAATCTTCGTTCGTCCACTACCGTGTTGTCTGAAATCCTCGGTCAGCAGCAAAACTCCTGTTATCTTTTCCCTCCGTAATTTGAGCCACCTAGCCACGAATCTAGCCGTCCTTGGTACGCATTTGTCTCATCATTGATTGCTACGGTGACAGCAGAAGATCTTTCAAATCTTAGTTTTTATTGCTATTCTCCGGAGTACAAATCTCTTCTTTATAGTGTTTTTCTGACTGATGTGGAAAACACCTACACACTCAATTAGGACTATTTAAAAATTTGTGAAGTCCAAGGAACATCGTATAGATAGATGGATTTGCCTTGCAAACATACTGAAATATATAAGCTAAAATATCAAATATCTGTTGCCACGTTTTAAAAAATATGCTACTTTGAAGTGGGTGTGATTAAAATATTTCAGCAATGCATTGAATACTAAAGTGGAAATTTTAGTTTGGAGTTAATTTTCCAAGAAAACTATTTAAACCACCACAATCATAACAATCGCAAAATCGCGTGAATAAAAGTTTTACTAAAATAATGAGATTGATTTGAATTTAATTTACAACAAAAGAACATTATTACAAATCATGTTTGTAAACACTTTGACAAATTATTTAAGTTGAACAAAATGTCGAATGTAAATGAAATTGATGTCATTAAAAAGCTAATTTTCTTATCTTTAAGATGATGTTAAAACGGTTTTTGTGCAATTATAAGCTCTTCGAAGTTATTGTAGGAAATAATTAAAATTAAAGGTAATTTTTAATTAACCTTCTCAGCTCGGGCCCGCCCGAGACTGCTCGTGGGACTGAAAAAAAGAGGGTGAAACCTTAGAGTATAAGATACTACTCTGCATTTACATCAGAAGAAGGAAAAAATAAACCTAATATTTTTTTCTGTACATTTCATTACACCATCCATAAGGAACTATTTTACTTATTTTATGCAAAAGATATTAAAGCTGCTAATTTTCTTTCTTTTCATTTAACACTTTCATTGACTTATTTTTCGAAAAGAAATCTTTCAGGTCTCAGATTTTTTTTTAAAAAAGTAAATTTAACTACTAACTGATTTATTTTTTCTTTTTTGTTTACTTGCATACAAAGAAAATTATTTAGATACCTTAAATCCTTCGCATTCTTCACAAATTCTGTTTTCATCAACTTTTCATGATTTGTACATTGTAGTGAAATATGGTGACCATTAATTAGTGCTAAAATTAACTACTGAAAAACATAAGTTGAAAACTGCAAACAAGACTGCCGAATAAAATATTGAAATAAAGTTAAATTTGTCATGAATTTATTTTTAATTAAAAAAACAACTTCTGGATCAAAAATTGAAAAATTAGAAACCGCTTGATATACATCTGCTTTCTAAAAAAAATTCCTGATGTTGTGCTTGTCCAATTTCGCGCTGAAAGTGTTTTATTGAATTTGGTATATACTAAATATAAAATTAATTTAAAAACACTTAATATGGCTTCTCAACTGATAATTTGATATACTGCTATTTCTACACAAGAGTAACTCTTGCGCTCAGCAAAATTTTTTTGCTTGATATAAATAAAATGAAGAATATTTTAGACATAGATAGTAATAATTTTTGAGAAGAATAAAGCTAGTATGGGTTTTTGTTTGTTTTATTATGTACTTTAATTGTAATGTGTTTAAAGTTCCAGATTTGTAAAAAAATGACTGAAGAACTAACGATTCTATTTCCCATTTATGTACTACAGCACACTTTGTAGTGAAAAAGCAGAAGACACTTTAACTTAAAGAGATAATTTAATTATTTGCATTTCAATAAAAAAATGCTTTAAAGAACAAAATTATTTTGTTGAAGAAAAGGGAAAGGCTGGTTCAACTGATGCATTTAAATGCGAATATTATAAGATAGTTTTTTTTCTGTTAAGAAGAAAGTCCATCATAGACTGAAATTGAAATTGTTATTCTTATATAAACTAAGAAAATTTTCGTAAACAAAACGGCTCTCTTAACTGTATTGCAAACTACATTATTGATGACCAGTAAAAAGTATAGATCTGTATTTTATGTCAACATTTTAGTCAGTCATTTTGTGCCATACATTTAGAAAGTAATCCTATTTTGATGACTTTTTCTGCATTACGAAAGAAGTATACAAAAAGTTATGGATGGAAATCAATCATTTGTAATGAATTTAAAATATCACCTTTATCTTTATCATTCTTTATGATTAAAGGTTTTATGCTTAAGAAATGAGCAAATACATTTGTGTTAAAAATTCAAAAAAATCATTCCTGTTGCTTCAATCGCTATTTTCCTACTAATTGCTAGATGAGCTTCTTAATGCAAAAAACATTATCGCCTACTTGGAAAAAATTACTGATTGGCATTCTATGTCAAATTTTTGGTTTTGTGTTATTATTTAAAAAAGTGTTTATATTTGGATGAATTTTTATCCATTACGCAAGAATTATTTTAAAAAATATGGAGGAAAATTTAACAGTCATAATAAATTTACAATATCACCTTTTTTATCATTAAAATGTTTCATACTTAATAAATAAGCAAATAGATTTTAAAAAAAAGAAATTCCGAAAATTCATCCCACTCGTTACAATAAACGTATTCCTATATACAACGCGATATGAGCTTGAAACCGCAAATGACAATCACTGGCCATCTTTTCTTTGTTGGCGACTGGTAGCGCCGCAGCGGGACAGTCCATTATGCTTCCACAATTGTAAAATTACTCTGGGTTTTATGGCAGTAGAATTTTTACACCAGCCTGGCTCAGAGAGTTAATTTAAATTCTAATAAACATTTTGGAAATTCTTTTGTTAGTGAGCCCCTACTACCCAAGAAGCAATTTCCTGCCAAATTTCAAGTTTCTAGCCGTAGTGGTTTGGAAGATTAGGGGATGAGTCAGTGAGTCCCTTTCTCATTTATATACATACAAGCTTATATACCGCAGTTATTCGAAGTAGAAATATTTTCAAGACTAAGTACTTATAACACTTTAAACATAATTAAACAATTTTTAACTGTAACGTCTTTCGTTTATTTTCTTTTGACCTCTCCTGGGTCCCTGAGTCCTCCTCCAGCAGATTAACTAATCACTTCTTTTTAGTTTCTGCACTTTGAACCACATCAACGAGTCTGGCAATCCTTGGAATTCTATCTTTCCATCCCCATCATTCCTACGGAGACAACATAAATACTTCATATCATGCTTTTTATGGCTTCCCATTCTTTTCCATTTGGTGTTCGTGTGCTAACCGTAAGCACCATTCCTTCTTTTTCTCCATCGGCCCTCTCCTTTCAGTAGAAACGGGACTCGGTTAACCTTTAATGATTTTACAGAACGACAGTGGCGTACTGGGAGTAAGTGACACTCGGGTCATACTATGATTTTTTCCTCACCCCCTTTCATCATAAGAGGCTTAATTTACGTAAACGGAGCTC
>BGPR01003777.1:97366-127835 GCA_013235015.1 Araneus ventricosus | reverse complement strand
AAGTGGGAAATGTATAAGATTTATTCGCGTATAATTCCAGCACTAAGCAAAGATGGTACTTTCAACAAAGATTTCCGAAATAAACAAATGCCTAGTTAGAATGTAAATAAATAGCCAATTTATTTCACTTTCTCTGTTCATGACGTATGTGGCTGGTTATTTGAGTAATCATCTCCCCGTTGGCCCCTGCGTCTGATAGCCAATCCGTCACAACTACTTACTTTAGTTCCCGTTCAGCTGAAGTATCTTCCAGAAGCAGCTGCAGAAAGTTGAATATTTGTTTAGGAGATTGATTGAATTTACCTCTTATGTTTATGGAAGATATGAATTTATTTTTATTTCAGGGAAAGAAATAAAAATAGCAACCCATTCGAAACAATGAAGCCACATTTCAACACATGTTGCTCGAAACAGAACTAAATGAAATGGATGATTGATTTCCAAATATGAAATAATGTCAGAAATAAATGTGCATCTCACACAACTTTGCATCTCAATATCATAAATAATAAAATTTCAAACGGATGGAGAATCTAAATGGAATTCTCATAATTCATAATTCTTTCCCAATGACCTACGAACTTGTTTGCCAAGAATATTCGTTGTATTTCACTTTAGTTCAATCTGTCAGCGGATTATTTTTAAACTTCATTTTATGATTGACGCTTAGCCCATGGAATTTGTGTATTATTCTTTCAACTGAGAAACAGATGAGTTTGCGATTCTCGCTCGATGAAGAGTCGCAAACTACGAATTTTCATCTGCGGTCCTTGGAATTTAGAATTAGAACACACTCTGATACCCCACGCCTGTAACCATTACGGCATTCGTTTATTAAAAACTGATGCAAAGAAGACGTACTTTTTAATTGCAGCAATTTTTGGACCGATTCTCGGCCGGTGTGCGTGCGAGGGAGTTCTCGTCCAATGTTGATATTAAATTACATATTAATAATCGATCTTTAATTTATTTTGAAACAAATCACGGCCCGTTTCCATCACATTTTTTTAGGTTTAACATTTTTAAAAGCCCAAATTGTCGTTGTGGAGGATGCGGAGAAGTTGTTTTTCATTATAATCATTCTGAAGATTTCCATTTGGCCATTTCTACAGGAGAGTATAAGCCCATTTGGTTTAAATCTTTGTCAAAAAATGCTTTACCTTTGAAAAGACTTTTACATGTAATTGAAATTTCAAGGCAGTTCTGCAATTCTTTAACTGTAGATTAAAAAATTAGTTTTTACTATGGAAATTTAATCTTTTTTAAGGGGCATTTCTTTCTCTTCTAAATTAACCTATGTATGTTAGTTTAGTTATACTTGAAGGGGTTTTTTTGGTTGTGGTTTCTTCACACGAATAGTCCGTATTTGATATTGGTGTATTTCATATTATACGAATATATGTCTATTTAATGTATTACATATATATTATATATAGGAATTGTATTTTTAAACACATTTTCTTTGTACTCTTCCCCGTCCACCGTTAAAACACTTCCCTATGGAGTGTAAGATCCCCCAAGATCATTAGCGACCAGTAACTTTTTCCCATGCCATGGGTCACTGAACAGAGCAGGTGTCTCGGCGGGAAGTCCAGCCTGCCAACAACGGACATCTCGTTAAAACGCCGACAAAGAGAGCCGGGAGTCCAGCCTGTCACCGACGGACCACTCGTTAGTGGAAATGATTGATAGGGTCAGTTAGCTCCAGCCTGAGAACGCGCTTGCGACACGAAAAGGACCAAGAGGTAAGGAACCAATAATGGCTCGATGAAATAGACTCCACCTACAAAATTTACGAGGATTCGTGGAGAGGCTTTTGACTGCTCCCCCAGTGGTAGGAAGATGAGGGTTAAAAAGGAAGAGAGATTTTGGAAGAGGACAGATAACGAGCAATGGCTCGTTTTTCCTGAGTGATGACAACGAGAGACTTGGGTGGCTGAAATCTCGAGTCCGGTCGACGACATCATTCATTTAGGCCACTCGTGGAAGTGGGCCTGTTTTGGCTGTGTGACAGAGTAGGCTGAAGGAAGCCGGAATTGTAAGCAATTATTCCATAATTTTCTTATGTTTAACCAAGAACATTGTTAATAAAACTCTTGCACGCACGTGCTAATAAACAAAGAGTATTTACTTGGCTCTGGACCTTCCTCCCCAGAGTCCTTAGCTGTCAAACACGTCACAAGAGTGAGTGGGCCGACGCGGTTAATAAATAAATACATAAAATCATTACGCCCACTGAACCGGTTAAATGGGTATGAAGACGTCACTTTTATTAAGGATCACCAAAAATAAAATAGCTGGGAGATCTTGGAATGTATGGCATGTTATTTTGCCTACAAATTTTAATCTGAGGTCCTTGGAATCCGGTAAGTCTTGGAATTTCCGGGGGATTTAGAAAATAAAAATTTTCCATAGAATGTAGAGGAATATTTGCGAACCAATTGAAAGACTTCTTATTCTAATAAATGACAAAAAAAAAATACGGGCGCATATTCTTATCATCATCATTCAATATTTGTTTACCTGATTGAACCTTTCCATTGATACACGAAGATTTTAAATAAATTAGGTAGCAGTCTGATATTTTCGGAAGACATACCAAATTCTTAATCGCATGAAAGAACTTCATCGCTTTACTTCATCTAAGAAGCTGAGTAAAACATTTGGAGGAAGCGGAATCATGATGAAGACTATACAAGCTACCAATTTTAAATTTAATATTCCAAAGCTGGTAAGTGAAACGTCATCTTTATGATTATAAATTTAATTAAAACGCGTCGTGCATTTACTTCTTTTTCCCAGAAACGTTCGAGGCAAAAAGAACAGTCTTGTCACAGACCCACAACTATGCTCCTGTAGTTCGAAAACTTCTCTCTGTTAGGGACGGGAAAATATACCGGTTTCTTTCTTTCGGTTAACCAGTTTTTTTAGTTTTTTTTTGTCCCGGTTACAACCGGTTATTTTTTTAAAATCCAATAACCGGTAAAAACCGGATCGAAAGATAGGCACGATTTCAGGTTCCATTAGACTAAAGTTTACGAAGTTGAATGAAGATTTGAATTCCATCATCTCAGGCCAATCAACGACAACTGCTTCCTCGGGGCGTCTGTTCGTTGGCGGATGACTGAAAGGGTCTTTATGAACAGATAAATATTGGTCAATGGATTGATTTCTTGTGAAAACAGTATTAACTAAAATTTTGTCTACAAACGGCGTTTGTTTTTAAACCGAAAACTGGTTACTTTGAGCGGTTATAACCGCTAGGTTAAACCGGAGGTGAAAAAACCTGAATAACCCAAAACGGTTATTTTCGCAATAACCGCCATCCCTACTTCTCTGTACACTTAACAAAGACTGAACAAGTGGGGAACAAAGTGGGGGTCTTTTGCATAATTTTTCTTGCATCCTCTGCACTAAAAAAATTAATGATTTTATTCTTAAATGGGTGTGGTGTATCGTAGGTAGAGAAACAGTGAAAGGAAAAGTGGTATGTGACTGGTATATTAAGGCGAAAATGACCAGATTTTCGAGATTTTGGCCCGGGAAAATCTGGAAATTGAGAACAAAGGCAAGGAAAAAGTCAAGAAATGATAAGAAACTAAAAACCAAACTGCCCAATAAAACCGACTGATCGCTTTAATTTGATAATTGTGATTCGATTTATCTGAGTCTCTATCTCTACTAATAAAGGAAAATATCTGGGTGTGTGTTGGCGCTCTACAGGTCAGACAGCTGGATCTAGATCTATGAAATTTGGCAGAAACATATTTGGAGGGTGGGAATGTGCACCTCGGAGCCCTTAATTTGAAATTTTAATTAGACTTTTAATTAATAAAAATCAAGCGAAATCTCGAATTTTAATAAATTTTTAAAAATATTTTTGGCATAATTTACAACACTACTTTTCATTGTTGTTTTAATCACCTAACATGCATCTGGTCATAAAATGCGTTGCGTCATCTTAATGTTGAAATCAAATGCATATTTTACAAGAGGAACAAGAAAGTGAAGACAGTGCCGACAATATGGAATTAGAGGTTACATGGCATGATCAATTATTTGACTCCATTAGGAGCATTTATGTAAACAATAAGCAGAAAAGGTCAAAGGTCACTAACAAAATATGCGTTAAATATCTACCACTATCTGAAATTTAAAATTATGTTTTTAAGAGAACCATGATTGTAGAATGATGTAAGATTCAATTGAAATCATATTCCCGGCGAACAAGCTGGTCGCCTAAGGCGGCTAGTTCATAATAAAGGAGAATGTGTGCATGCTAGTATGTGTATGTTAGCGCACTACGCGGCAGCCCGCTGGACCTACAACTAACACATTTCGAACAAACATACTTTGGAATGTAAGAATATGCACCTCGTTGCAATTTTTTTTATGAATTTTAATTAATTAAAAATTAATCGAAATTTTGGCGTTTTCCTCGATAACTTCCGAAAATATCAAAGCAAAAAAATTATTTTTACACAATTTCAAAATTCTAAAAATTATCTTCTCAATAATATCAATGACGTTGCCGCACAATTTTTCTTTGATTTTAATAAATGTTTAAAAATAATTTTAGGCATAATTTATAATAATTCTTTTCACTTTTACAAAGGAATTAAAACTGTTTTCAATGTTTAATAACTATTTAATTGCTTTTTTCTCTTATATTTCTGAAAAATAAGTTAATTTAAGTGAAGGAATCCTAATGGACTTTCTTTCCGTTTTTTACTTTCTCGTATACGAAGTATACAAAGAGAAAGTATTGTAATCGTCAAAAAATTCGAACTCGAGATTTTGACGGATCTCCACGTTTTAGACCTCCCTGAGTCCGAAAAACACAATTTTGGAATCATGTCTGTCTGTGAACACGATAACTCGAAAACTATTAGAGCTACGGGGATGACATTTGGTATGTGGTCTTTAAACATAACTTGTAAGTTTCTATCAGATTTTGGACAAAATCCGTCAACGGGAAGTCTGTCTGTATGTTCCAGGTCATGCGAACGCTATAACTCAAAAACTTGAAACGCCAGATGGATAAAATTTTATACACAGTTTTATCGTCATGAATGTAGGTCCGTATAAAATTTTGGGCCAAATCCGTCAAAGGGTTGACTGTCTATCGGTCCATATAATTTACTCTTGAAGAGAATCCTCGCGCATGCGTACTGAAAGAACGGAGAGGAATTTCATTACGGAGTAGCGAATTACGTCAGTTTGTCCTTGAGCCGGTAATAGAGGAAAATCGTTATGCATCTCTTCGAATTTGATTCTTTGCCTAGATATTTTGCAATCACTATAATGAAAAACCTTCTGATAGTCATTGGATTCTGGGTAACAATAGGTTCTAATTTTTTTAGCCACGCGGGGGAAGGAGAAACGGCGCCTGTTTGGGAAAGTATACGAGAAAGTTTAGGGGAGAACACTCCCGCTGGTTTATTTTATCAATATCTTTTGTGAAATCTGTAAATGAAGCCCTTTAAGACACTAAGTATAATAGGAAATACTCCAGTAAGCTGAACGATTATATTTGATATGATTTAATTTTTAATAGCATGTTTGAAGCCAATTAGCATGCTACTGGGCATAAAATATGCCTGCCATTTTAATGTTGAAATCAAATGCATATTTAGCTTGAGGAATAAGAAAGTAAAGCTGACTCTGACATGTGTAATTAGATGTTATATAACATGGACAGTTGCTTGGCTCTATTAGGAACGTTAATGCAGACAAGTGACAGAAAAGGGCAATGCTATGAAGAGAACTCGGGTGAAATGTTTATAGCAATTTAAAGTTTAAAATACTTTGTTAGGGGAAACCTGAATATTAAATTATGCGTAAGAGTTTCGATTTAAATTACATTCCCGGCGAACAGGCTGGTCGTCGAAGGCGGCTTGAAGACAAATAACAGGGAATAATTCCGTTGAATCACATCCGGCATTCATTCAACGATTGTCTCTCTTTCTGTGTGTTGTCGGAGTGATTGCTGAATTTGGAATTAATAAATCTTCACGTAAAATGGATAAAGGATTTGGGTAAATTTTGAGAAGTGCTAAAATGTCCAGATTTTCTGATCTTCGATCTGATCGCACGGGGGGCACCACGAGTTCACGGATGAGTAGCCGCCAGATAAATAAGCGGGCACTCGTTTCCCCTGGGGGATATAGTGATGGTGGGGCTTTTGACTCCCTACACCTGCGGGAGGGGTCGGCTGTGGCCAGTTGATTGTCTACTAGAACTCCGGCCTCAGTACTCGAAGCTATTGCAGCGGCTGTCATTCACATTTTCCCATATGCTTCGGCAGGGCGGGTTAACTCAGTTCTTCTGATCTTCGACCCGGGACTCGACAGATATCGAGGGGGTGAGTCAACAGACTGAGAATGTCCGATCACCTTACCGTAGACTTAATGTTAGCATGAACTTACAGACAATGAATTTAAAGATATTGAAAGGGATTACGATACTGAACTGCCATTATGTGCTTAAATAGGATGACCACATTGTACCCACAGTGTGCAAAGTAGGGGAATTCTTCAGGAGCTCATTTATTAAATGAAATCTAGAAATTTATAGTGAGAGCTATTTACTAACATGCAAAAAAATTGGAATTCAAGGAAATTTTATTCAAAAGAGGATCGAAATGTAAAAAGCGGGATTAGCCCAGGACGCATAATACCAATCTTTACAGGAATAGGGACAATGGAGAAATTTCGGGCGTGCTGATTGGTTATTTAAGCATCGTCACGTATGATGTCATAGACTTATTCTCCACATGCCTCATAGTGGTGTTCAAAGTACATTTAAAGTTTATCCGATGATAAATACGAATTAACACCTAAGAATAAGATTTTGAATCAAAAGTTACTAACACTGCTGACGTCATATGTGACGTTGCTGAAACAACCAATCAGCACGCTTGAAATTTTTCCATGGTCCCTATTCCTGTAAGGGTTGGTATTATGCCCCCGGGATGACTGGTTACGTTAGACAGATCTCTCTAGATTAGATCTCTCTAGAAAAGTAAATGTTTCTAAAAGCAAATGATACTTAAAAAACAAAGGCCTGATTAATTTGTTTAAGTTTTACTTGTCTTCTTCTCCTCATCAATTCATATGCACCAAAAAACTTTTTTCTGGATCATAAAGCATAAATAAATGAAATAGGAGAGTTGGGGGCATCACTTTATTTCTCCTTCCAAATTAGATTCACATTCTACTTGCATTTTTTGTAAAAGTTTGTAAGAATTCTTCAGATGTTAAATTTAAAAAATTACTAGTTAATCCTATGTTATTTTTTTAAGTACGAACTGCTTTCTTATAGGCGAAAAACGGGGCGAGAATTGAATTCAAATTTGGATCAAATCTTGAACGTTTTAAGAGTAAAATTCAGGACGATTCTGGCCAAAATGGGATGACTGGATAACAGATTTAAACATACACCAATTTGCCTTTAAACGGAATTCGTCGGAACAATGAAATAGAATTGAAACATTCAGGAACTGTGCTTTGAGAAAAATCTTTATTTTAAAAATCTGCCATATTCAGTTGTAAATGTAAATTCTAAAGCTACAAATCCTAGTTAATGTGACTCAACAATTTTCAAAACTAGTTTCGTCAACTTCGTATTTCTATTTAATATTTTGGAACAGCCATCTTTTTTAATCTCCACTAAGAGATACTTTTTTTGCGAAAAAACTTTCCTGCTCATAGTTTGACAACACATTTTTTTCTCTCAAATTATCAACGCACTAAAACTTTTCTACTTCCAACTTTAGTTGCTTATCTTTAGAAATAATTCATCTCTTCCCCCCCCCCCCCCTTCAGTGTCCGATTGGAGGCGGATTAGTAGTGTCAGACAGCCAAACAGACAGCTCGCTAATCCAATATGAGTCCGCGACACACGCCTTCTCTCTGGTGTCCGGTAAAGGAAGAAAAAAGGAGAAAAAGGTTAAGAAAAAGAAGAATCGGCGAAAGAATTTTCGCTATTGAAGATGTTGTTTGTTCATCTGATCACTCTGTGTCTCTTTTTCTTTCGCTGCTTCTCTCTTTCCCGCCTTTTTTCCGTCTCTCGGAAAACAGGAGAGAAGGAAAATGAAAATTCCATTTTTATATCCTTCGTGCATTGGCGTGCGTCGGGATTTGAATAACTGTTTTGAGTTTTTAAATCGCTGGTTCGGTTGTTGTTTGCAGTGCAGTTCCATAAAAGTAAATATAAGTATTCACTTTCATATTTGTGTCGGAAATTCGTCGATAGATTCCACACGGGGTTGTTTTTGTTTCGGCAGCATAACCTGATTGAAGGAAAACGAATCTTATTCGATGATATGTTTTTCCTAGGTTCGTGGCAATGTTGTTAACCTTTGGATTGAATTTTTGCCAAGGAAGTGATGTATACGATAAATCTACTGAAACCGTGTGTTAAGGTTTATATTGAAACGAACTTCAATATATTTTCTCTTCTAAACATACTAGTGATAAATGCGAAACGCGATTTTAAAAATACGCGCTAATATTTGTAGACGCGATACTGTTTTCATAATGAGATTATATTCAAACTAGGGGGTTACACCCCCTGTTCGCTCCGCTTTCGAAACCTCAAGAATCACGTTGTGATTCTTTAATTAATTGAATACTTATTATTATTTTATTGATGAATTAATTTTTCATCAATTACTAAAATTAAATTTTCTGGTAACACAGAGATATATATGTAAATATTAGAAAGAAATCTGAATGCTAATATATATAATTCTAAGATGTTTAAAAGTCAAAATTATTTACATCAATCAGAAATCGTTCATTTAAACCTTTTTCCATACACATTTGACAACATCTTCAATAGTTTCATTTGCTCTTACTTCATTCCACCAAAATTTTAAACTTGTCTTATTTTCAATGAAATGTTGCTGAGAAAAGCTTCCCCACATGAATTTACACTCACTCTAATTTTTATTTAGTCAAGAAAGATATAACTTTTCTCTCTGGGCATTTATTCATGTGTTAAATCTCAGAAAATTTAAGTTGTCAAGAGATAACATAACCCGTTTTACAACCTTTTACCTAAAAAAGGACCATTTAAAGAGAAAAGGGGCTTGAAACATGCTCATATTAGCTATTCAAAATTGAAACCATAATAATTATGCGTTTTTAGCTTTTTAAAATCGACTAAATTTACTCATGTTATGTTGCTCAGGAAGCTTCCCCACACGTATACAGACTCACTGCAATTTCAACCTAGTCAAGAAAGGTGCAACATTTTTCTCTGTGTAGTCATTCAGGTTTTTTAAAAGTCAGAAAATGTGAGTAATGGAGAGATGAAAATGCCCATTCCTCAATCTGTTGACCCTTTATAGTTCACTAAATGTTTCGTTTTCAAAATTACTAAATTTATTTCAAAAAGGATTATTATATAGCTGATCATAAATATGTAAAAGGAAAAAGTTTGGCATTTTTTATTTTCAAGAAATTTGTGGTCTCTCAGTGAAACAAATGAACGGTAACGGGCTATTTTTCCTCTGAATGAGTTGTAATCGAAATGACATTTAAGTTATGTACTATTTAATTTAGAAGTATACGCGAAATTTCATTATAAATATTTCTTTCGAAGATTCAATTTTTAAAAATACCAATATGTGCAAGAACCCTCATCATTTTGTTTCTCTTAGAAATCGATAGCAATTCAGCTCTTGCAATGCCGATACTAAAGGTATTAAACTGATATTTTTACACGAGTTGGCCCATTAAAAGAAAAGTTACGCTTCTTTTCGCCCATGGGAAGTTAAAAAAATGCTCAATGTGTGGTTTCACTGCGAAACCAATGACCGTTAAAGGGTTAACTAAAAAGAACATATTAAGGAGACATTCATTCATTTGCCTCATCGAAACTGCAAGACTTCAATTTATTTTGTTCAAACTATTTAACTCAAAAAAAATCGTTAACTCTCAAAAAACAAAATCTGTCTTTCTGCCGTTGTAAACAAAACAAACTTGCGAGCTGTTACCAAACGGCGATTAAGAAATTCGATCCTTTTTTGTCGCTACGTAAGAGAATTATATACATAAATAATGACTTCTATTATCTTAAGCAACGCATAAAGTAACAGAATTTATTTTCAATGTTTCGGCTCATCAGCCTGGTTTCTTATTGCTTCCGCTGGACATTTTGATTTACAAAAATAGTACTTTAAGATCTCAAAATGAAATATTTTTTTGTAGGTCTTTAAAAAATTAGGTAATATTACACCTTTTAGTTGGGAAATTCGGCATTAAGTCATGAAATAACTTCCTTCCATTTCGAATTATGCCTCGTACTTTACTGTATAATTCGAAGCATTCGGCTCTCAGATACGGAAGTGAGAACTTCTGTCTTGCGTCGTTACTTTGAGCTAATCACTTCACTTGGCATCTAAATACACAGCAATTGAATCGAAATCGTATATGATTTTGTCTATCAGATAACCACAGTTGGTATGCAAATCTATTAATGTTAGCAGGGCTTGTATACCTGTCATCGCAATGTGTAATCGATGGTGCTGAGGTTGACTCGTCGGTCAGGAACGGCACATCAAATCACCGACAGACTCTATGTCAGTAGTCAGTCATAATGGTAAATCACCGTTATCGAAATGTTGCAATCTATTATAGTAAAGTTATATATGTTTTCAAAGTATGCTCGAAGTATTAAAGTATAAAATCACTTCTTCTCATTGAACCCAATTTTTTAACGGTTGCATCTATTCAATAATCTACAAAAAAATGACGGCAACCTATTGAAACGGAAGAGCCAAAAGTTACAATTTACAAAATTTCCCAGTTTTTAAAGAGCCACTAAAAATTTTCGTTTCAATATTATAGTATTTGCTTATATAAATTTTACTTTTTGATTTAAAATATATTATCGAATGTAGCGCAATTTATTTACCATTATTACTTCGTTAACACGATCCTCAGATATGTAATCCAATTCTGTTACATTTGAAGACATTTTAGCACTTCTATTTTGTACTGTTTTAACAGATAATGGAAAATCTTTGATTTTTTTTCATGATTTCTGCTTTGTTTTTAAAATCACGAAACAGTTCTTCAGATGCATGTATAAAACAATCTTCCAATCCTGATTGAATTCTCGGTTTTCTTCTTCATTTCTTCTCTTTTTCTTTAACAAGAGGCCATACTGGCGGCGGAAAAAAATGAATGAATGAAAAAATGATTTAAAAAAATTTTACTTAGCTATCTAAAACGACAAACAATTTATTTACCATTATTACTTCGTTAACACGATCCTCAGATATGTAATCCAATTCTGTTACTGATTTTATTATATTACACGCGTACATACCTTTAAGAAGATAATTCGCTTCTAAATCGTATTCTTCTTGAAACAACAAGCGAATAGACACACAAAAACCGCAAGCGATTAAATTAACACACATGAAACGTAACGTCGACCGCGCTATCCGAGGATGACTGACTGACAACACGTCTAGAGTCTAGACGTGTTGTCTAGACTCTAGACGGTGGCTGTTTGGGTGAGACGGAAATGGAATGCTCATTGCTCGGCTGAAAGATAAACATGGTCACGGAGTCTCATGTCTAAGAGCAAAGCAATAATTCAAATTTATCTCATTACGGTCATGTTAAGCGTAGCAATTTTTAATTAACGATTATGAAAATAGAAGCTATTGAGAAATTAGGTACTTAAAAATATATTTTCTTATTTTTTAAGGGTTTGGATAATAAATTATTAATTTTTTCGTATGGAACTGGAGAGCCGCAACTTTACATCAAAAGAGCCGCAGGTTGCCGACCCTTGGCCTAGATTCTTCCTATAATTTCCCAACACTTTTCAATTCATCTGATCTAACATGTTTTCCTAACTATAACACGAAATGTTTTAGATGTTGGGATGGATCCGAGTCAAGACGGGACGCGGAATCATACACGAGAACTGTCCGCTCTAATCCTGACGTCTTGTTATTTTTCCATTGTCACTGCGGGTCACGAACCTGCGCAGACCGGAAATCTCTATCTCTACTAACAATAAATGAGAATGTGTGTATCAGGGCGGTTACCCTACAGGGCGGTTACTGTACCTAGAGGACATTGATACAAACATATTTTGGAGGGACACCTCGAGGATATCTTTTTTAAAATTTTTAATTAGAATTTTAATTAATTAAAAATGAAGCGAAATCTGGGGGTTTATCCTTCATATCTTCCAAAAATATTACAGCACAAAAATTATTTTTATGCCATCTGAAAATTCAGAAAGTTATCTTTTCGATGATATCAATTAAGACGCCATACAATTTTTCAACTAATTTTAATAAACTTTTAAAATATTTTAAGCATCATTTATAACAATACTTTTTATTGTTTTAATGCAATTAAAACCGATTTTATTGTTTAAATTAATATTTAATTGCGCGTTTCTCTTCCGTTGTTTAAAGCTAAGCTAATATCCTGATAGTGTCCTAATAATCCTCTTTTTATATTTCATCAAATTTTTTTTCTATGTTCCTATTTTGGATTCTTGTCACATGCCTGAATTGCCTTTTCTTTTGTTCATGTTTTTTAAACACCCTGTATGTAAAGTGATCGAAATTAACATATCAGTTAAGATTGCCCCAGATTACAACGCTGTCCAAGATTTGAATAAAATGAACTTTTTTCAGTGAATTTCTTTAAAAAATGATAACTATACTTTATTTAAGAAAGAGTAACTCCTGAAAATTCGTTTACCCATTTTTACTGTATACAAAACCATATTTTCACCTTATTTTAATGCATAATGATTACTTCAATATCTCCATTACATTGATGTTCAGAATCGCAGTTCCGTGAGAGTTCATGCTATCTTGATAAAAGATTCAAATTAGCTGCGACCGCCGACCCTGCTTGGACCTCAAACCACCCGGCTTTAAATCCGTTCAAGAAAATCTTGTTTAATGTTAGCTTCGCTTTCAGCCCGGAGGGACGCTCAGAGTTTCCAGGAGGAGGGAGCGGTTTAAACAACACCTTCCTGCTGGAGAAGGGAGCGGCATTCTACACTGCAAAAAATTCTCGTAAAATTTACGGTTTTAAACTGGCAGCTGGGTTGGTTGTGCAAAACCGTAAAAGTTAAGAAGTAAATCTGTAGTCACAACGGTTTTCTACCATACGAGATCAAGTTTTTTCCGTAAAAGTTACGTAGTAAATCTGTAGTCACAACGGTTTTTTACCATATGAGAAGTTTTCTCCGTAAAAGTTACGAAGTAAATCCGTAGTCACAACGGATTTTTACCATATGAGATCAAGACCGCTCGTTTATTCTTACATTTTCTCAGATTTTAAGGGGTGCAAATGGAAAAATGCAGAAGCTTACGACGCATAAAACGAAAAACTTTATTTTCAAGTAATAAAATTGTCAAGACAACATTATTATTTATTTATAAGTACAAATGAAGATATTATCCCACTATATATAAGTAAAATATTCATCACATATAAATTTCTAAAAATGAAGAAATCAAAAAATCAGACTTGAAAATCGTCCTAGACTCACAAATAAAAGGAATTAATAGTAAAAATTTTACAGAACTTGAAAAAATATACAAACTTAATAATATTTTTTCAGATTAAATTTCAAAACTTTTTAAACATATCAATTAATTTCAGAAAAGAATGTGATAAATCACTCACCACAATACTGCCCATTTTTTAAAGCACTGCGAACAAGCAAATTTGTGACACTTTTCATACTTGTAGATAGTTTTCCCTTTTAGTTTAGGATTACTATATTTGCATGTCTTCCTTTCCCGAACTTTCTTGCAAGAGTTAGTGTTTCAGTGGGCCTTTCTACTGAAGATGGTGCGTCATCAAGTTTATCTGATGTCGTAGCAGCAGCTTCATGCTTCTCTGCGTAAGATGTGAGTGTTGGTGTCTCCTTTTCGCACAAGGCTAATACGTCTCGAATTTTTTTCTTCAATCGTTAGACAAATGGCCAAAAGTAGGTTTGATCAGACAATCCATTATTCGAGGATTCAGCATGAGCACTGACGGGTGCTGGAGGGGACGAAAGTACAAGAGGAGGCAGATGTTAACTTCGAGGTGAAAACCATAGTCAACCTTATCTGAGTCGCTTCCATCCTCAGTTGCCACATAATCAGGATCTATGTCTGAACCATCAATTTCCATATCGGAATTTTCCTGATTTTCTAATAAATACCCAGATAGCAATATTAGTTTGCAGCAAGCTTGCCACAAATTTGTCATGACAAGAGTGCAAGCTTGCAGCAAGTTAACGAAAGCTTCGGAGTCACCATGGAACGAACTTGCAGCAAGCTTGCCACAAATTTGTCATGACAAGAGTGCAAGCTTGCAGCAAGTTAACGAAAGCTTCGAAGTCACCATGGAACGAACTTGCAGCAAGCTTGCCACAAGCTTGTCGTGCAAACTATATTATTATAGCAAAAACAGAGTACGAACACAACCCGGGATAGAACTCGCTACCTACCGCTTAGTAGATAGACATTGATACGACTGGACTAGCTCGGCTACGAGAAGAGAGGATAGATTTCGCTAATACATCGTCCGATTCGATTCGTATACGATTTATTTTAAACTTTTTTTTTATTTCATTAATTTTTTGAGTTGAGAATATTATTTGAAGTCAAAGAGAGAGAGATTTTCGCTAATAACTACGTTCTGCTAGTAGAATAAATTATGAAATTAGAGTTCAAAAGTATTACTTTAAAATGGGACAAAATGTATTAGTTATTATTTTTCAACAAACATTGACTGTTTTTTAGATTTAATTTTGTTTATAAACGTTAAAATTTCAACATTAAGAAAGAGGCGATATGGTTTTCTTTAAAGTGAGAGTGATATATTTAGTAAAAAGATGGAAAATGTTTCAAAATTTTTTTTTATAAAAAAGTTATTTTTTTACAAATTATCATTGATTTATTAAATTAATAAAAAGAAGGACGGTCTAGGAGATGCTATTAAAAATCGGATGTTTTTTTTTAAACAGAGACAAAGATAATTATCTCTTTGTGCTGTCTTTGCATCATGCTTGTTTTGCAAACTTGCAGCAAGTTTGATTTGCAAGGGAGGTGGAGCTATTTGTCACATCGAACTTGTAGCTAATGCGTTGCAAGCGAGGGTGGCGATAGTTGTCACGGCGAACTTGCTACAAGTTCGTTTCAAGTTTGACGCGTCAAATTTTGCCATGACAAGGGAATATCAAGTCAAAATCAAACTTGCTGCAAACTTACGTGCTATCTGGGTAGGGGGAATGTGGTTGTTGCAAGCCCTGATTTGAACTCCTGCCCCGTCTTTCTTCATAAAATTCCTCTCCATCACTGTCATATAATACTGAACGGACAGAATCACCGAAATCGGAATCATGAAGGCCAATGAATTTGCGCGCCATCGTGTAAACAAAGCGCACGGAGGAGGGAGCGGTCTGAAATATCGCGAAAATTAACAAACGAGGAGCTAATTGGAAAGGGTGCGAGGGAGAGGGGCAGTGAAACTTACCGAATGTTTCTCTTCGATAGAGGGAAGGGAACCGAAGGTCACGTGCGCATAACTAATTCCTAATCCGCCCATCACTCAGTCCAAAGTTTGCCAAGCTGTCTGAATGACGTTCCTCCGAACTGAAGGTTAATAGAAGCTCTACAGAAAATTATCCAAAATTCTTACGAAAGTTCACATAAACAAGTAATATAAAAAAAAATTTTAAGTCAATTCCTACTTAGGTCAACAAAGAAAAATTTTATTTTAGAAATTTTTTCTCCCATATAAAACTAAAATTAATTAATTCAATTTAATTAATGAATTAATATTTGAAAAAACTGTATTAACATCAAGTGTCATCCACTAAAAGTTTAAAAAAATGTATTTGAACTTCAGTGGATGAATAAAAAGCATTTTATTAACGATTGAATCTTGAAAATTCCCTTTGTCGCCAAGGTCGCCAAATTTATCGCCAAGTCTAGCATCTTAATTAATAGTCTAACAATTTCATTAATGAATTAATATTTGCAAAAACTGTATTAACATCAAGTGGCATCCACTACAAGTTTTAAAAATTGTATTTGAACTTGAGTGGATGAATAAAAAGTATTTTATTAACGATTGAAAATTTGAACAAGATATATAAATAAATATATATAGGGAGAGTGTGAACTAATAGTAGGAATTGAAAAAAGACTTTTAATCAGCTCTTTAAAAAGAAAACCTTTAGAAATTTCATAAATGATATTTCTTAAGTCTTACACATGATGAAAGGTATCCTTATATTTTTCAACTGTATAAAGGTTGAATGTTCTGAATATCCATGCATACTTATAAACTAAGGACATAATTTAAATTGGGCAATTAAATTAAGGAATTCAATATTTGAAAATTCAAATGTCTAAAATTTCTATTTGTAGAAAAACTCTCATCATTTAGCTTTCCTTATAAAGCAACTGAAATTCAGCTCCATTCATTCCAGATATCCTAAAACGGATGAGCCGAAACCATTTTCTTCATCAATTTCTAGTCGGTCCCCTAAATGCCCTCGTATCTGAATCCTCACTGCAAAATGTGAGTTCCGGCATATTCTTCGCATGGTTTTTTTGTCTAACTTTTCGGGAGAAATTTGAATAAAATGTTTCCGGATAATCTTCATCATATGGTATCCATCGAAACGTGGATTACGTAGATGAAAATGACTAAAAATAAATTAGAATAATTCTGCACACTTTTACTTTTTGCAGATTCCTGAAAAATTCCTCGGATCATCGATGCCAATAGCTATTTATCTTCTATTAACAGCTTAAGATCCTTCCATTCGATACGTTTCAAAAACGATCCTTTCCCTCAATACCCAAGAATGATGGACGATGGGGCAGGAAAAAAGTAATTAAGCCCACCAAGTCCGAGGAAACCCCTCTCCAATTTTTCGCTCCAGTTAACAATGCTAATTCGCGAGAGCCGGCTCCTTTCCGAATTAAAAAGCATTCATTTTCGCGCACCCGAGCCGACCTCCTAAGCGCTTAGCAAACCGCTGCCCACTTAATTAGAAAACAATCAGGAGAATTTTTCCAATCACTTAACGTGGAAGCGGGCGATAATTTAGTGTCCAGGCTAATGATTAAGCTCTGGCTCACAAAACAAGATTGATTACCGGCGACGAAGTGAATGAAGCCTTTTTTTTTATTCATCATTATTATTAATCCTCTTTACGGTATTCACAATATTTGTCCCACCCAGAAAGTTAATGATTATACAGAGGGTTGTCAGCAGATTAACTGCTTTATGATGGATTTGATTTATGAAAGCGTGCCATGTTCCGACCTTGGAATGCGTGTGCCTTCGCAGTTGGATTACCCCGGAGGAAAAAAAGAGAGACTAAACGAAAAAATTTAAGTCGTGAAATTTTTTTTTCGGGTCTTTAAGCTGATTTTGCTGTTTAAAAATTGTTCCGATCCCTTTTGTCGGAACTTTTGTTAGAATGATGAAAAGGCGGAATTTTTTTTTCTTTTGCTTGCTTCAGCGAAGGGTTTCAATGATAGTTTCTTTAAAAGATTGAGAAATGCTGTTTCTCGAAGGTTCCGTCAGAAAAATAATTACCGTTTCTGTGTATGCGATGCACATAACAATGTAATTTTTTTTACTTATACATGTGATATTTTAATTTTTTAACTTTCCTAACTAATGTTTTATCGACACCTCACTTTAAATACTTCTACTTTCATCATAATAAACACACTACAACTTTCTTCTCGAGTCACGTGCCTTTTCCGGGGAAATTCCCTTTTCTGGGTACTTAAACTTTGTGCGCATTCCTACCTGCCCTTTTTCACGCCAGCATGTAAGCGTACAACAGCAACGCGCCGCTCAGGCGTAATCTTTTGAAAACTGGTCATGGAGCTACATAAAAACTGAATCCTTCACCTATGAAGAAATAACCTAATATCCTCAATGCCTGAATAAAAGAAGATTAAGCCAAATGTTGTCTCTTCCATGACCAAAATGGACTACACTTCACCTTTAGTAAAGTATGATCTTATATACATGAATCATGTTTTAATGTTTTATGAGCCAAGAAAATCTCCTTCATGGAGGCAGGGAATCTTATGTGTCACTGTTAGTTAGCATTATCGGAGTCTGGTGGACATGTGCCTATATTTCAGTATTCACATTTTCTTCCTAAAGCTGGGCATTCAAGAGTAGTAAAATAAATTCCATTTAGACCAAAGATCGGTTTGGTCTCCATCGATTCAAGTCGATTGATTTCGGCAGGTCATTCATAGATACTCCAAAGCGCACTATCGGTTGCTTTGATCCCCTCTACTCCTTTTCCCGCCAGACTTCCTCTCACCCACACTTGCGACTCCCCCACACAGGGATTTCCGCCTTTTAAAGAGAGCACCCTTCCTTCCCCGCTCTCCAGTCTAACCGCAAGTCCCATGCACTTTCCCCCTCTTCAACGCTCCCCCCACGGGTGATTTCTCGCCCTCTCGAAGAATCATATTCCATTGCTATGGCCATTCATTCCAATGGATAGCAAACTCGTGGGAATTCCAACAGCGCTACCTATATGTGGCAATTTTCATCGGGATTTCGCACTGACGAAAGGTTTTTCCTTTCCGCTTTCCAAAAAAGCGGAGAGGAACAGCGGTGAATGTCGCGTGTAATCGGTCCATCACGCCCTCTACACACAGCGCAAATGGCGTGATGGCAACTCTCGTTGTTCATTTTTAGCTCATCCAGTAACCCCTTAATTGGTTTTTCTCAACTGTCTAATTAGATGACACCCTCTATTTTGGGATTGCGCTGTCATTTTAATTCCATTGAGAACATGAAGGACAGTTGAAATGTTTATGGATTCCACGTAATTATTATATTGAATTATAACGTCAGCGAATGACTTGGCTTTAGTTTTTAAGTTTAAAAGCGTACGGGCAAACCAGTTAAGGGGTTAAGGCAGGTCATTCACGACCTCTCCACTCAATGCAAATCCATCTACTACCACTCACTCCAAACCCCGCCTCCTCTTTGAACCACGCACCCGCACGTATCCACTCCCACTTGTGTTGATTCATTACCCGGAAGTTCAAATGGAGCGATGGATATCCAGACGGGTTGCATATCCAACCTTCTGTTCGACACCAGTGAACGGTTTCTCGCATTGACGACCCGCTTTCGAGTGGAGAGGTCTTGAGTATCCAGCCTTAACTTGAGTATAAAATTACTCATCGCTCGCTAGCCGTTCGAGGTAGTTATTTTCACGACGAGTCAACTTCAAACCACAGGAAAGCAGCAAACATCGAGTTATTAGTCATCGCCTGTTAGCCGGAATGGAAGAGGAATACGTCTTTGATTGCAGATTTGACCTTGCAGGTCGAAGGTTCGCAGGGAATGGCGAACTTAACTCGAATACGTCCTTACATATGGAGGCCGCGGTGGCCTAGTGGTAAGGTCTTGGCGCTGAAGCCGGAGGCTTCCAGGTTCAAAACGCGATTCCACGTAAGATCCGTCGTGTATTGGGCCTGTTGCACGCTTAATCATACGTAGGGGCGAAACGTCCTCCCGATGGCGCGGTGCGGGAGCTTGGAGAGGGGCATGACAGCTGAGGCGTCGTCCTCGTTATCTGACCGAGGTTCAAAATGACGAGACCCGTCCCTAAATAGCCCTCGTCTTGCTTCAAAACGAGACGTTAATATAACTTAAAAATAAACTATCCTAACGTGTTGGGTGAATCCCTTCCTGTTCACAGAAAGATGAAGACTTCCATATATTTCAAGAGGAAAGAATAGGAAGTTGAGGCACTAGCCCATTACCATAAGGTGTACAAAAAGATTACAAGTCACAGAAGAGGGGAGGTATTAAGACGCAGTGTCAATGCAAATGTCTCTCTCGGGAATGTAGCCCGGTCTCTGCTCCGGGAATCAGTGCTGATATCATCTCTTATTTCTGTGACATCATGCAGTGGCGCAGAGACCGGGGGCATTGATGCCCAGGGCGCCAGATTATGGAGGGGCCATGCAGTCAAAACATTTCTGAGTTTGTACTATTTTTAAAGCAAAATATGATGAAAGGACTTGAAAATAAACCATGCCCCGGGCATTATTTAAGCTTGCTAGACCAGTGATGTCGACTAGGACAAAAAAAATCTTATTATGATCCTTGCGCCACTGACCCTCGCTACGCCACTGTTCATGTCGGCAAAACGTTAATACGTGTATGTCACTTTCTAAAGTCAAATACGATGAGAGGGCTTGAAAATAAACCATGTCCCGGGCGCCGATTCAACACGCTTAGCCACCGATGATGATGCGGGGGGTCGAAAAATCATATTACGACCCCGGCGCCACTTACCGTCGTTACGCCACTGACATCATGAAGTGCAACATTGGCATTCATTCAGTCAAATCACCTGCCCTTTGTATAAATATGAGAATGAACAGAAATAGAAGAAATTCCAGCGAAAGTTGGTGTTGATATCACCCCTCTGTGCTGCCGTGTTGATCGCCCGTTCAACTTCAATAAAATACGTTCAATTCGCTTCTCTTATCTTAAGCGGGGCATTCACCATTGTTCCATTCCATGATTTTTGGAACGTGAGATGGCAAAACCTTTCGTCAATGTGAAATTCCGACGAAAATTGCCACAGATAGATAGCGGTGTTGGAATTCCAACGAGTTTGATATCCATTAGAATGGAAGGCCCTAAAAATTGAACTTTTATTCTTCGAGGCGGCGATAAATCGTCCGTGTGTGTGGAGAGAGCGTTGGGGAGAGGGAAAGTGCGTGGGAGTCAGTCTCGGATTTTGAGCTTCCTGAAACAAGTGTCTCAAAACAAAATTGAAAAAAATAGTATTGATATACAGATTTTGGTAGCGCACTTTGGAGTCTCCGTGAATGATCTGCCTAATCTATCGAATCGGGTGGAAAAACAACCGGTCTTGGAGCCAAATGGAATGAAATGGGTTACAGGTGAATTCCCAACTTTAGACTTTTTATTAAGAAAAAAGTAAGGAAAGAAAGAATAAATAATGCATACATTCAAAAACAGCACCGAAAAGTAGACAGAAATTGATCATTCCTTTTCCAATGTGAGGAGAAAACTGAACTTCGACCTCTACCAGGGTTGGATATTCCAGTGTTCATTTTGGCCTTTTAGGAGTAGATTTGAACTCTGACAAAGAAGTTGTTGATATGGGTTGCAACCATCAGCAAATGAATCTTTCAGCTCAACAGACTTTAGGAAAAATAGAAGGTATCAGGTATAGAAGGTATCAAGATATATAGGTATCAGGTATAGAAGGTATCAAGGTATATAGGTTTCAGGTATAGAAGGTATCAAGGTATATAGGTATCAAGGTATATAGGTATCAGGTATAGAATTTATAAAGGTATATAGGCTCGTCCTCAACAACTCCCGAAGAAACAATTAGGGATACATTTTTCCAATTAAAAGAAAAAAAATTGAAACATTTACCTCCGAAAAAGCTGCCAGAACCAGTCAAACACAAATTGTATCATTTGTTAAGATGTTTATTAAAATTTGCTTCATCAGAAATAACCAATTAGGACTTTTTAAGCATGTTTTTTGTTCTCCCAATATAAAACCCCTTTAGAGCGACCACTCTTCCGTGTGGCCAATTTTCGTTTTGAACGGAGGGTGGCTGTTGTGGAGAGATTTCACTTTATTAGTAAAAGATAATAATTTCTATTCGATGAAAATACGAATATGTTGGATGAAAACAGACCTTCTCAATGCTCTTCCTTTCACATTTTCTTCTAGATCATATTGATGGTTCTGGAATTTTTTCCAGTTAAAATTAACAATAAAAAGCAATGTTTACATAAGAATATTTTTCCTCATTCCTTTGTCATTTCATTACTTTTAACTTTGCTTCCTTTTATTATTTCTTCTGTAGAACGATTTCAAATAATTGTTCATAACTTCATATACTAAATTAGAAATTGTTAATACAGATTTTGCTTAGCAGCTGGTTCCACCATGAAGAATTTTATGATGTCTACAACTGAACGTGATAGAATTTTATGGTTTCACTTAAAATATTTTAATAACAAATATATTTTCTTTTGAAAGCTAATGAGAATCGTATCGCGGAATTTGACCCCATTTCTAATACGCCGTACTAGCTTTAAAGTCTTAAAGATTTGCTTTTAAATCGAATAATTGGATCTTCATTCCGTTCAATCAAATCTCTGAAATCTTAAGAATATTTTATACACGGTAGTTTAAGAAATTGTGCGCATAAACATGAATTATCTGCTTTTGAACTCAATATGAGAAACGGAAAAATACGTGTGAAACGATTAGAGGGTTAAATTTCGCATTTTCAGAAGGCCCTATACCCGGTTCCATGGCTCCAAACGAAACAAGCGGTGTTTAGTATAGGCGATGCCCTCCCCGAGAAAAAGAAAAAGAAATGAGTAAATGAAAAGAAAAATATTTAAAATAATCTTTTCGGTTTTTATAGAGCGCGCCACTTGCACCACTATTACATCAGAGCGGAATTTTGAAAAATTAAAAAAAAAAAAAAACCCGAAAAGCCCGGAACATTTAACTGCTTGACAACGTTTCTTTGAACGAAAACAGATTTTACATTCGCAAGTGAATTTCGGCAGAGTTTTTAGCTGAACTAAATTAAACTTAAATGAACTATTCAATTTTACTTCATTAATAATTTTTAAAAATCTGCAAAAGTTGTCTTATATAGTGGCTAGTTTTGCGCTACTTTTACAATACATTTACTTAATGGCTACTTTTGCTTTACTTTTAGTTAATAGCTACTTATAGATAGCGCTACTTTTGAAGAAAGTTTTAATTCTTTTCTTCTTTTTTTCGGCTTTTACAGAGGGCATCAATTGCACCACATGCTAGTGAACTTTTATTTCGTTTGGAGCGATTGAGCGATGTTTCGGGCCTTCTGAATATGCGTACTGAAAATATTTCAACCCTGCTCGTTCCATTCTGCTTTACCGACCTGTTATTAAAACGCAGTCGTATATGTTTATTTTCTACTATAATATTTTAGAAATTACTTCAGGAAAAATCTTGCTAGATAATCTTGGAGATTAAAACTGATCTGTTCTTAACCCACTTTCCTTACGTTTTTATTTAAACTCCTAATTATATGCCACAACCCATTAGATATATTTTTTTATTATTTCGATCTATTTAAGATGGTAAAGGATACTCGAGATATTATAGAGTAATCAGGTGATTTTTGTATTTAAAATTAAGTGTTACGTTGAATTAATTACGGATTTAAATAGTGTACGGGCACAAAAGAGCCGAACTTATAACATGCGACGCAGACCAAGGAGGGGGTTAATGATAATAACATAGTTTCTGCAAGAATAAATAGTTTGTCGTTAAATGTTAAGAAGTCAAACTTTAATATAACGAATTGGATCTACCAAAATGCCAGTTCCCCCCCAAAAAAAATCAAGATAAATATTAAAGGTTTCTTTCAATATACAATTGTATTATAGTTCCAAAAGACATATTGCGTGCATTGCCGCTGATTTATGTTCAAGAAAATATATATATATATATATATATATATATATAACAAATAAGACACAATCATAGCAGAATTGTAAGAGCAACGTATACAACATAAACATTCATAAAACAAAATGTCAAGAAAAAAATCTGCGGTAAGAAAAAGCCGAGTGTTCTTAAAGAGAGAAAATAAACAATTATTTTAACATTTATTTCAACATTTTTTTATTTTCATGACATTGATATATATATATATATATATATTAATCCAAAATTTCATAAAAATCCTATTTCTTATCGTTTTGTCACGTGTGGAATTTCTTCATACATGAAGCAACCTGGTTACATTTTCTTTAATCTGTTAAAAAAATTACTGAATGTCATTTGTTCAGAAGGTTTCACTTGGATTATTAACAATAATAAACCGGTTATTGATTTCATTCACAATAATAAGAACAGTATTTCTTCTATTGAGACTTTTGACTTCAAAGATCTTTTTACAAGCATTCCTTTAGCCACTCTTCGAGAGGTGCTTAACTCATACTTTTTTTATTACAAAAATATTCTCAATATTTCTTTTGAGTATTGGGATAAATTATGTAATTTTTGCATATTTAATAATTTTATTTACAATGGGGAAAGTATTTTTCTCCAATCACATGGCATTCCTCAAGGATCTTCATTTTCTTCTATTACAGCTAACCTCTTCCTTCATTATTTTGAGAAGAATTATTTATTTTTTCATCCTCAGGCTTTCAGATTCGTAGATGATCTTATTGTTTTTAATCATGGATCATTTAATATTACGTGGCAAAATATTTATCCTTCAGCCTTGCTTCTTAAACAAACAAACTGTAATCAGTTTGAAGCGGATTTTTTAGATCTGGATATTAAACTTGTTGATAATAACTCTTGCATCGATATTTTTGACAAAAGAATTTATTTTAATTTTTGTGTCAATCGACTTTCATATTGGTCTTCTAATATTTCTATTAAGATTTATAGAAAGACTATTCTCTCTCAATTTTATCGCATTAGATCTATTTGTTCGAACGAAATTTCAAAATCTAGACAATTAAAGCTTTTTTATGATCAACTTTTAAATAATGGTATTCCCGAAAACTTTGTGCGACGATATCTCCAGCAGTGATTACGGAGCTGCTGACAAAGCCTTTTTCTCCTTCTCTTCCTCTTCCTCTGTTTGGCAATAGCAATAACTGGTTTGGCGTCAATTCTCCTCGTGGTCCTCACGGACTCGCTAGTTTTTCCTGGCCATGGTAAGCGTATTTCGCTTTTATTTTATTATTTTTTTGTGTATACTGCTGTTTTATTTATTTTATTCTAGGTCTTTATTATTAGGATTTTTTGCTTTCGATTCTTTTTAAATCTTCTTAAATGTATTCATCTTTTATTCAAGAATTCTTCCATTTTAATTGTCTTGTGCTTTTAGAGAGGATGGTGGCATTTTTTAACGGATTTCATTTGTCGTTAGCAGAAAAAAGCACAAATTAATATCATGAGCGAGCTCTCCTTCCTGACGAGCGGCTCGCTATGATATTTTTCAATTTTATTTTGGTTTTCATCTATTTTTTGCCATTGTGTCTTGATTGTTTTTGAGTTTTTGTCTTGTTTTTCTAAGTTTGTTTTGATATATATATAAACATATAAATGTAATGACTTTGAAATTTTCCCATCTTTAAAATAAATCTTTTTTAACGACAGTTAATTTTTGATTACGAATGAATTATTTCTACTTCAATCCTATGATAAAAAACACTTCTACTGTAACTAGACTTGCAAGAGTCGCAATATTTCTAGAGCCTCAACTTCGGTACTTCCCCTTTTTGGTATTTTAAAAACTCGCGGCGTCTGTGTAATTTGCTCTTTCGTAATCATGTAACGCACTGAGCAAGTCACGCCGTTTCAGGCGTAATTCTTCACTCCTGGCCATGGATTTAATATTCCCATAATCTTTTAATAGTTTAATCTTAATATATTATTGAGTACTTTATAACTTATTTAATTTTGCTTATTTTCAAAATGTAATAAAATGTTTTAGACATTTAACGACTGCTATCTTCTTCAACTACCTCTACACTTCACTTAACGGAACAACGTTACATATATATGTATAATATAAATCTAAATATAACTTGTTATATATGATCTTACATAAACAAAGTAAACAAGACATATCATGAAGCCAATCCTATACTAAAAATTCATAATTTAAACAATACAGCCAAATCTAAAACAAAATCTAAAGAATTGAAAATACTATAGATACCATGAACAAAAAATTAAGTATAAACATTTATATGTCAACAAGTAAAAAAACTCTATTGTTATTAAAAGTATTGAAAAAGGCAATCCAAGAATATGGAGTTTTCATTAATTAATACAGCAGCTTGGCTGTATTAATTGGCTATATATATATATATATATATATATATAAAATTCTACAGACAACTTCCAATCCCTTCTATCTCATTTGAGATAGCTTGTTTCAAACGAAAATAGAAAGGAGCAGGTAACAAATGTGTTCATCATAATAGGATAAAGCATGCATAACTATATAAAAGTTAAACCAATTTTGGACCATATCAAAGATGTTTTGGACAAGCTTTGCTGAAAGTCCCCTCATATTCCAAATGAACTTCTTCAGAATCTCCTTTCCTGCTATTTCCATCTTCCAAGAACGGCCTCGTGCCATTTTGAAACTCTCTTCCGTTCATTTTCCTTCTGTTCATATAGATTGTGTCGACTCCTAACTAAGTTGCAAATCTATGCTACCCATTTAATTAATCTATTATTAGGGTTGCCATAATTGCCAAGCAACGGGATGTGTAAGAACTAAATAAATAAAACATTAAAAAGTGGCTCGGTAATGGTTTATTTTACTCTGATAAAAAATCAATGAAGTTAATGAAATCTAATAAAATGAACACTTAGAGTAATAAAAAACACTAATCCTTTTAAACCCAGTCATATTTTAAAGTTGATTTTATTTTCTTAGTTATAATATTTTCTTCTCTCAAATAATTATAAAATTGGTCGCAAGTCATTTTAAAATTGTAATGGCAAATAAAAATCTCTTCTATTGTCTTCCTTGACAACATGTTTCATTCGTACGACCATTGAGTTGGCATTAACGAAAATATTCTCTCCACATTAGCACTGTGGGCTAGAATGGCAAATACGTATTCGCATTGCTTTATTAGACATGACTTCTGATCAATATACTTTGTATCTGCAAAAAAGCCACTTCTCTTTCATACTGAGTTTCATAGATGCTTTACAATTTTGGTTGGTATTATTTTTCTCTAAATAATCTTTTAGAGTGGATTTTAGGGAGAAAACGGGACAAATATTAATACAGGACTGAGTAGTGAGATACGGCGACACTCCCGCATATACAGTAAGTATGGCAACCCTAAATAATATCCAAACATACTCAAAACGCGCTACACTGTGCAAGTCACGATCATTTAGGTGAAATCCTATTTATTACCATTTATCCGCTTATTGTCTTCCTCAATTAAAGAACGTTTTCTTCATTGCATCGTGACGCGGATCCTTTCTTTCACTAATTAATATCTTTATTTTTGTATTTCTTGAGCAATTTATTTCCCTCGTTTGATCAAAACTGTCCACACGAGGAATTGCCCCTCATACTCATAGCAAAATTTTAACTCCTTTTGTCTGTAAACATAAAAGCTGTATTTAAATTCAATAACTCTGATGAGATTTTCATTGAATCAGCTGACTCCGTCGGCCTGATCCACATTTGATAAAGAGAGGAAAAATGGTAACAGAAATGCTTTCGAATCCTTTAATGGCCGACAGTGTCTTCTTCCCTCACATCATTCGAGCTTTAATTCTTGATAAGCCAGAACCTTCTCTCTCTGACAATCGCGAGCGTTTTTTTCCTCCGAAAGATAAGTGATCTCTCATCTGACTGGGAACTAAATGAATTCAAGCCACTGAAAAATGAACTTTTTTTCCAAATCGATGGCGTGTTTATCCAGCAGACATATTTTGACAGCGGGAAAAATGAACATTTTCCGCCATTCATTCGGAATTTGCTGAATCTATCATCGGAGAGCGGGAAGAAAGGACGAATAATTCCGCCAAATAAATGGGAATCCTCTGCTCCATTCAGAGCAGCTGTCAGTCCCGTCTAGGCCGTTCAAAGTTCGGTTAAGCAGTCCGTTTGTTTACGATTTCGGAATATTAATCTTTGCTTCTAATAAATAGCTTTCTGGTGACTCCCATAATAGACGTATAAATTTTGAAAACGCCGCTGTCTTAATGCGGACTTCTTTCTCGTGATGACTGTGCATTAAACGACTGGTAATCAATCTATGGCAAAATTTCCATCTCTTCATTTTTGAGTAAGATGTTAAATTCTTTTGTGAGAATATTGTGAATAATAAACTCTTCATTTATAACTAGTCAGGTGACCAATGAAAAGGAGGACACGTATAAATTGAGGATAAAAAATATCGTCAATAAAGGAAAGATTTGATTCACTGCACTAATAATACAGAATACACTATAATATGATAAATGCGTAATAAAAACATCTGTAACATAATTTATTGTACACTTTTTGAGGGATGTCAAAACTTACAAAAGGGGGACGGTTGGACATCTTAATAAATAGCTGATGCCCCTCAGAGCCCCGATGATTTAACATACCGCTGAAGCGACGGCTCTCAGTGAAACCAGGTTTCGATTCTGGAACCCTCCGGTCTCAAAACCAAGACCCTAACATGAGGCCACATTGGTCCCATTAATATCCATTATTTGGAATATACCCCTTTTTGAAACAGTCCAATCAATATAAATCCGATTATATATTAATTTTTTTATGGCAAGCATCTTTTGAATTCCAGTATCACATCCCGTAAATTCTAACTTAATTCGAAGTTCACCTGTTTTGTATTCTATATTATTATTTGTGTGATTTCATTTCACATTTCATCGTATAAGGAAAGTAAGCATTCAACGCGATTATATCTTCAATATTTAGGGTTGCCATAAGTTCTGACTGACACCGTATTTTTCTACTCGGTCCCGTATTACTATTTGTCCCGTTTTCTCCCTCAAAGAGGAATTTAATTTTTGTAATTTTAACCCTTCAACCGGCTGGAACGTAGAAAGTCGCTCTCTGATGACTATTCCAAAACCGGCTCCGTCGCAGAAAGTCGTTCTTCCATTATTACTCTTAAACCGGCTCCAGCGTAGAAAGTTGCTCTCTGTTTATTACCCGAAAACCGGCTCCGAAACAACTGCGTTCACCATTTAGCTACAGAGAGGCCGTTTTCAAAGCATTCAGCTGAAATATTTTTGCCGCTCAAAGGGTTAAAATGACTTGCGCTCAATTTTATAATTATGTGAAAGAAGAAAATGATATAATTAAAAGCGTAAAATCAACTTTAAAATATTATTGGTCCAAAAATGACTATCCTTGCATCTTTTTTATTTTTTTACTTATTCATTTTATTAGATTGGTTAAACGTTATTGATTTTTTATTGTGATAATTTTATTTAATAAAATAAAATAACCCATCCACATTTTTCAAGTGTTGCTTATTTAACACTTAAACGTCCCGTATCACTACTTGGCAATTATAGAAACCCCATCAATACAAGAAGTTCAGGCATCCATAAAACTTATTTTAACTCAAGATTTCAAGAATTTCAATCATCCATAAACTTTATCTTATGTTAAATAAGTTTTGTTATTTACACGAAACTTTAAACTTATCGTCTATTTTTACAAAAAAAACTAATGCGTTCCTTCAGAGCTATATTTAGTGTTTATTAATTATACAGGGTGTAACTAAACTGATAGTCAGAACTCTAACGGGTGATAGAACTCACCAAACAAGCAACTTTCAACCAGAGCCTGCCTCAACAAAAGCGGGCCCGGTACCACTTGGTGCAGTCATGAATGAGGTGCCTAAATGTATGAGCTGAGAAATGGAATGCCGTGGAGTGCCACCATTCCATTTGCACGGTGTGGAACGGTCATGAATGACCATTATTATATTGACCAGCTTAACATGCGCTCAGTACCTGTTGGTTGAAATATCAGATAAATAGACGCTGTTTGAGACGACTTGACTGCAGAATCTTTGCTTTGCAATTATAGTATCGCGGGTTCAGCACTGAATATAACGTTGAGTTAATATGCCGTCATGGAACAAACGTCTTCTCGTCGGCATGGCATGGAATTTAAGAGAAAGGGGTAACGATTCCGCACATATTTTTTTTTCTTTGTAATCCTCTGACCACGCTTTAAAAGTGCATATCAAATTTCCAAATGAGACATTTTTCGTATAAATCAAATCAATCGACAGCGTTTCTAAAAATTAAGAATCGATTTTTCTGTGTCACGTTCTGCAGTAAATCAGCCTCGACTCCTATACAGATTATACCCTACATTTCACCGTTGATATTTCCCAGATATGATAAGATTGTTAGTCTATTTTAACTTCATTCCTTTTAAATAAATTAAAAGCAAACTAATTTACAAAGTAAGGATATAACATATTAATTTACGAAAGCTTTATCATGCAGTTACGGTTTCTGGATAACAAGATATCAGCTTACCAACATAATTTTAACTACGGTGAAGTGTTAAAAGCCATTAGTATATTAAATAGTTGTGCAAATATTTTAAGCTATTGACAGCTTGTCAACGGCTAATTAATTTAATCAGCAACAACGCCATCACATGAAATTAAGAACATCTGAAGGAAATCAATCTTACAGGCACGAGATATTAGATCTTTTCATTGTAATTACATACTTTTATGAGAAATTAGGCCTTATCATTGTAATTACATGCTTTTTACAAGAAATTAGGCCTTTTCGTTGTAATTACATACTTTTTTATGAAAAATTAGGCCTTTTTATTGTAATTACATGCTTTTTAT